>JAKWJA010001263.1:0-27934 GCA_027704765.1 Solanum habrochaites
AGATATGTTATGATTGTACCAAACAATCATTTTTGTTTATTGAAATTTTGTTAATACAATTATTCGATGCCAAATGCGTAATTTCGAACATTTCTTTTTACGTGAAGTTTAGATCATGTATAACTTAATTTGAATATTTTTCAATTTTTCCTAATGTTTTTAATGACACTCGAAACTCACATTTTCTAATATATATTTAAAAACAAGACCATTATTTTATATCATGGTGATTTTAAGGAGAACTACAAAAGTTTGAAAATTGTAGCTACGTCTTTAATTTGACATTCACTATATCAACAATTATCTTTAGCGGTAATACTTAAATATTGTTACTAAACATTTAGTGACAATTAACACTCTTTGTATATATAACTAATATTGATAAAAATGTTAGTATTCTTTACAAATGTGATCTATTATTGTCACTAAAAGTTTTTTTTTAATAGTGATTATATCAATTATAATATTTTTTATATAATATTAAAATACATACATCTTATTTTAACGAACTTAAAATTCTATGTTTGAATTAATGGTAAATTAAAAAAAAATTAAACGATACCATGTAAAAGAAAAAGTAAAATTAGTGCAATTCACATACCGATGAAGAGCATCAAGTCTAATTCCATCTTATAAACTGGTCGGATATGAATAATTATTCCATTATCTTTACTTTATTGTGTTCTCTTTTATCTTTTAAGCATTTAAATATTATTTCATAAATGATAATTGGAAATACTTTTGCTAAATGAAAGGAATAAGTATATTAAATTATTAACACAGTTTATTTGACTTAATCAATTTGTTCCAAAAAAGTGTAGTACTATTGCTTTTTAATTAGGTATTGGTACACATGAAATCGAAGAGAATTAATATATACTAAATTAGATGTCTATGAGTAGAGATTTTGACAACTAGTCAACTACTTTATGTTATTGAAAAAATATCACATCAAGGGTTTAGACTATGATATAAACGATTGTATAACGCGAAAATTAACATTTTTGTCTATGATGTAGAATTTGCGCACATGTTCAAAGAATATAAGTAACGATAATTGAAATGTTTAGAAAAATATGTAGATTTACTATAGTAGATAAGAGACAAGATGTGTATGGCCTCAGTGATGAATAAGATATGTGAAATGAGATTAGATGGTCTCTGAACACTGTGATGATGCGAAGATGACCCCGGTGAGGAGTGTGATTGGTGGGCCTTGGGTGGGTCTGAGAGGAGTGGATATAGGACTAAGAAGTATTAGAAAAACGTGATTAGACATGACTTTAAATATCTTGCAATTTACGAGGAGAGGAGGACACGAACTGTTAACCAACTCTTGTGTTATCAAAGCCATGTGAATTTACTAATTGTAATAAATGGTTAGAAAACATGAAATAAACTGAAATTTATAGATCAGTAAGCAAAGATGAACAGAAATTTATTTCACAAAACTACTTAAAACAAACGTACCAAAAATCTGAAACAACCTTTAGTTTTGGAAGAAGATCAAGTCTACTGAACTAGGGTCACCTTAAGGAAAATGATGCCCCTCTAGTAGCGAGGTTTGATTTGAATATAAACCTCCAGGTAAAATGATCTTTAATAAGTAGAGTGTAGAATATTAAAAACTCTACTGTCAGCGAAAGCAATCCAAGCAGGAAAGTACATTAAGAAATGTGTTAGGAAGAAGAAGATCAGAAAAATCGTTGAAAAAAAAATATTTGAAGACTGAGTGGTATTTATAGGCAAGAAGAAAATGGTTCGAAGGTTGCACCCTTTCAGAATTGACAGACCTTTCAAAGGTATTGACTGTTCCTGAAAGTTGCAACCTTTCAGAACAGTCATGCAGGAATTTGAAATAAAACGGCAAAATAAAATGGGTACGAGACGCGAAATCTAAGTCGGGTCGATGTTAACTAAAAAAGTTTAAAACATTTGGTTCAAACTCTGTTATCAACTAATTAATTGAAAATATTTTTGGCCATTCAATGAATTAAATAATAATTAAACAACAAATTTTTCCCAGAAAAAAAAATCTCTCAATCAGTTGCCGAAGCCGAAGCGAGCGACGACGACGAGCAAGGGGGGTTCCCAACCCTTTGAAAACAATTTAAGAGGCGTGTTATGTATTTACAACTCATCCTTATTTTCTTTCCATTAACGATGAGGGACTATTGCCTTTTCACTAAAAGCATAAGAGGAACTTTCAAGTTCCAACTTTTCAAATTCCTCTCCTTCTCTCTATTTCCAATCAATTCTTCCTACATGCCCAACAACGACTCAAGATTGGAGGATGTGAAGGTTAGGAATCAATTAACTAGAAGATTAGTAGATAGTCGCGGTGTCTAGTTTCCTTTATCAGTGGTACTAGTATTTTTTTTCTCCTACATTTTAATGTTTTATTATTACATGTTATTTTCTTTGCTTAGATTATCTATTATTTGTTGGCGTTACTTGGTATTCTTTCTATATTTTTTAAGTTATATATGTTTTATTACAGTCGAGAGTTTAACATATATAAATTGTCTCTCTATCTTTATAACTCATAAGATAGGAATAAGGTGCATACAATAATTCATTCCCAAGATTTAATTATAAAGTTACATTGAAATATATTATATTGTTATCATAAGAAAATGTATATAAAGCTACACGTAATATATATTAGTTTTATAAAATAAATTTACAATTTAATTTGTAGGACACCATTTAATCGGAAAGTTAATAGAAATATTCATATACTATGTGAATTTTGTAATTAATCAGTTATAATATTTTTCCATAACTATTTCTTTTTTCTAGTTTAAGCGATCAAGCTTTCTTTGAGTGAGCTAGTATATAATATTGTGTTGATAAAATCGTCAAAATACGTTACAAAACTAGTCATTATATTAAGATAGCACACAGTTAGTTACTCAACCTCAGGTAGTACAAAACCATACTAAACTTCTATTTTCCCTATTTTCAAGACCAACAGGGTCTATAGAGATTACAATTATTTCTTCCAAATAGAAAAAAGGTTACTAATTACGTATTACATTAAGACCACTAATTAATCAAATTTATGATGGATTAAAACCACAACAGGTACAAGATCCCATAACTAATGATTGATCCACATGAGGTTCCACACAATGTTAACAAAATATCTCCAAGATAATACTCATGACTTGCTTGTTTTCTGTTTGACCTAAAATAACACAAAGTTAGTGCAATTTTTTTAAACTAATACATGATTATATTAGTGATACTTAATCCCATTCGATTACGAATTTAAACATATGCAGTTATCCTTTTAGCTGATCTGGACAGATTAATACCTCTGCGGGGACAAGTCCACCATGTGGTCCACCAATCTTGATAGATTTTGTGGTAAGGAGTAATAATGTTATAACATCTTGCTTGTCAGAATACATTCCCCATATAACATTATATTAATTCACATTTCTCCTCTAAGAAACAGTATGAATTTTCTTCACTTGAAACCATGCATTTCTTACTAGTAACTCCATCATAAACTCCGCATTTATAGCCATTCCCAAGGTCCAAATACCGGAAACTTTCTGGGCAAAAAATGATATAATAATCAGATCGTTGAAAATATAATAAGTTAAATAACACAGGTAAAAGGTATTAGTACTTACCATATTTCGAATCGAGAAAAAGAACTTTGCCATTGCAATCCAGAAGAGAATTCTTGCTTCGTTTAATATTGGAATTGTTTCAATTCTATAAACAATTTGTCACATTTGAGTTATAAACAGTACATCCATTTCCATGGTACACTAGAGATTTAATCACAAAGTGAAATGTTTCTCTTCCTTGGGACTATCATAAATTAGAAATATAAGTGGTCTTATGTTGGAGTAAACTCTAGACATATTTGAAATATAGCTAGGTTTAACTTTAGAAAATATGAATTGGAAAATTTTGTGTGAAGAAGATTAATAGAAGGGGTATATATTCACCCACACTTAAGAAGAAAAGAAAAAAGGGGGAAAAAAAAAAACAAAAAAAAAATATAATCATGCATGCACTTATATAATATGTTACTATACATTAAAGGTTTTCCTCTTTTCTTGGTTATCCTTCTAGCGAATGGCATAGAAACGTGTAATATATTAATTACACCTTTTAAATTATTTTATAGTGGCCATGTAATGATATACACTCTCAATATATTATGTGATATATTCGAAAAGACTTAAACCTCATAATCTTTAAAGCTAGTACAATAAAACAGCTAATTTTTGGATGAGAATAACTAATGAAAATAAATCGATAATAAGTAATAAGGCCGCTCTAATAAGGACAAGCAAATTTAAATGAGAAAATTAAAGAACATTCCCAATTTGGGTTTTGAAGTGGGTAGAGTCTTAATTACCTTATGCAGCACGGGCTAGATGTAACCATATATAATTAAATTTTAAAATTGCGAGATGCTCGAAGGACCAAGTAAAAAAGAATTATAAATATGAATCGGCTTAATTCTATTTTTCTATATTTAATTTGAGAAAATGATATAATATAAGGTTGAATTGATCCATTATTTTAAGGGCATTTCCACACATAAATGTTTGAGTCTATGTATTTTTAGAGATTTCTTCGTCATATATCAAGATGTAAATTATTTGATTCGATTGATTATTATTTGAAATAATATCAAAATTTTGGGGTTATTATGTGTATATTCTATTACAAGTTAATTATATTAAATTTATAAATTTTTTTAAATTATAAAAATTTCTTAAGTTTAGTGAATTCTGAATATATTTCAAAACGTTTGATACCTCCCTGTCTGATTCATCGCTAAAACGATTTGATATATTGTGTTTCCAATCTCGGCTACATCACTCGACGTCTGAACATTTACTCATATTACGTAAAGGATATGGACATGAGATATATGGAGTGAGTTAAGAATTTTTGAATTTTTTCGGAAAAATTTAAAAATATAATAATATAAATGGGTATATTTAGATAATTTTTTCCACTAATAGTCCTATGCTTTGAGAAAGCAAAAAGTTTTTTTTTTCAATACGTTTTGAGAAGTCAATAAAAGGAGTATTAACTTTTGTATTAAGGGTATTTATATTGCGTATATATGGAATATTTGATTTTAATTGACACCTTAGCCTTCTCTTATTATTTGTGATTAGTTTATAGTTGAAGAATCCAATATGCCCAAAAATCCTAATTTAAAAACAAATTAATGAATAATATGGAAGCTTAAACGATGCTAATCCTTTTAGGCGCCCTTCCTTTTATAATGCTAGATATGTATTATTTACAAAATAATAGTCTACTGGGTGGAAGGGGAGACTAGTTTTATTTTACACTGGCCAAAGATTTCCCATATGCTTTTTCGGGAAAAGTCATTTTTTAAATATTAGTTAAAAAAAACGTATTAGTGTCATAAATATTTGTGGCTAAAATTAGGGAAAATTTCATTATGAAAAACTTATTTGATTAAAATAACATTATCAGGGTATAGTTTACCTAATTACATTTTAGGGTATAGTTTAGTGATTTTAGGGATCTTTAATTTTGTATATAAGGTTTATTTATTTTTTATTGATACAAGTTTATTTTAAAATGTGATTTGTAACTGAAGCGTTATAATATGCGAACAATAAATATAGATAATGTCAAATTTAGGTAAACGTCCTTTTTTTAAGGTAAACGTGCCAAATTCAATTTTTTTCAAAAAAAAATAAAGAATTATACAACAATTGAAACAAAAGATTATAACTTGTTTTGCTTTTATGAAACAAACGTTAATCAATTTTTTTTATTTTTTCTTCGTGATCGAATTCAGGTAAGTGTTCATTGGATGGAAAATTCATGTTTTATTGCAATAATTATAAATGTTCGTTGGATTTACAAATTTGGCAATAAATTATGTACAGGAGCGAATTTGTGCAACAGATAACCAATTTCAAGGCTCGCTTCTTAATTCATAGTTGTGGTTCTTGAAATCTTCAAATGCATGGAATTATAAAGTTTCTGATTTCTAGTATTCAATAAGATTTATTTATTGTTAGAATTTTTCATTTTTCATATTTTAAAAATCTGAAGTCCTTCTTAGATAGGCATTTCACTGGAACATAAATTGATATAACATAAATTGAGATAGATTAAAAAAATTAGTTAATTCACACTGGAGGTAACGGAAATGGAAAAAGGTAAGAATGTCTAAAGAATAATGATGAACGAGAATAAGCTAATTTTTAACCTATAACTGAAAACAAATCATGAATCATTTCCAATATTGTTACTTTACAATGTTATATTTATCCTACAAAGAGATATCATGGTGGCACTAAAATAATTGTATAAAAAAAAAACTGAACCACATGCTTGTAAAGTAGAAGAATAAGTAATTAAAACAACAGGTTTCATATGACTTCATTGGCCTAAGATAGTGTATAGTATTTTACATTATAGAAATTAATTACTGGATATGGATGTCTATGAATATATATATATATATATATATATATATATGGACCAATTCAATTACTTCATGTTATAATTGATAGTGGCTATGAATAGATATATGGACCAAGTCAGTTTCTTTTAAGTTATAATCGGCTATAGTTAATTCACATCGCTTAATATTAAAAATAGCTTTACAATAGAATTTAAGAGAAATTTACGGAAATCTCATTAGTTTAGGAGCTAATAATTTTGACACTTTAATTTGTGATGTTATATATTTTATCAGATTTTGATGCCTCCAGATATATGTATATGCCTATCTGGGATATATGGGGTCAAACTTAGATGTAGTTTGTTTTAGATACATTATAAACCAAGTAAATTCGCAGTCTGGAATATAGTTAACTCGTTTATCTCTTACATCTGTTCACACTCTTTCATATATAATCTGATACTAGATATCTGTAATCACTCCAGATGAATACATATATATAGGAATGTATAAGTGTGAATATTAAATGTATCGACAAAAAAAAAAATACTGAGTAATGAAATCTTGTTCTTTTTTCTGCCAGAATATTAAATGTGAATTGTATCAACAAAAAAAAAATTAAAAATAAATAAATGTATATTGGCGAGGGATATTTCCCTTTTTTCTCATTTTTTGAAAATATTTTGTTTCTAGCATATAGTGCTTGACTTTAGCCCTAGATATTATACAAGATTGTAAAGTAGTTTACCTCACAGGTTAATGTGTCTCACTTACAAGTTGTGTAAGAATATTTTCACTTGTTTATGTGAGTATTTGACTGGTTATGTCTAGGGGTGTACAAAATCGAATTAAAAATCGAATTAAATTATTAATTGAGTTAAATTGAAAAATAAAATCTCACTAATGATTTGGTTTGACTTGGTTTGGTATTGAAAAAAATTCGACTATATTTGGATGGTTGGTTTCAAACTAAACAAAACATCAAGTCGAGCAAACCAATCGACATTATATATGTGATTTTAAAATTTTATTTTATATATAAAAAAATTACTTTGATATCATTTTTAAAGTTTCTTACTATGTATAGTTTTATCTTTTATATATTATTTCGAAGTTTCAACGTAGAATTGGGAATGGTCAATGAGATTTATTAGTTCATAGATATTGATAACTTACAGTAAAAAACTTGAACCAAATCAAATTAATACTAAGAAAAAGAAAAATTAATTCAACACTAAGAATGACAATAATAATTGGAATATTTGTTTTCTAGTTGTACATGGTTTAGACAAATATAAATAATCCTAATTTTCTTTTTCTGTAAATAACTTAGTTAATGTAACTATACTTATTAAAATTTATTTTAGGCATGATTTAGTAATTTTTAACATTATGATTATTTTCATATGACGTTTACAATATTTATTTTATACTTGATAATTTTCATTATTTAAGTTTTTGTTGAATTTTTGGTCATAATACTCAATCCCATATTTTGTGTTATTTTTTAAAGAAACACCTTAGATAATTATATGTTTGTATGCAAATTTTATCGAAAAAATCTGAAGTTTATTAGTTTGGATTGATGTATAAATTTAAAATTTTGAGACAATGATTTGGTTTAATATTTGAAAAATTCAAACAACCCGATGTTGAAAACCCCGAAAAAATTTAAATTTTATTAGTTTGACTTGATATATAAATTTAAACTTTTTACACAAATAATTTAATTTGATATTTAAAAAGTCCAAACTAATCCGCTCAATACACTCTTCGAATTATGTCTTCTGTTTATCAAGAGTTTTTTTTTTGTAGTTTCACATTTCATGAAAGAAAATCTTTAATTGTTTGGTATGTAAAAAAAAAAAAAAATTTGATACTAACTATTTGAGCAAAGAAGTTTATGCGTGACAGTCTCCCCCTAATACCACACATTATGTGGTTGCTTCAACGGAGTGAATCTGCGACCAATAGGTAATACAGAGGACAAGTTTATTCAGAATAAGCAGAACCATAATGTTAGATGCTGCCTAAGCTAAAAATAAGTAGAGTTCTTTGACTGCTTGTGATGGTAATAGATAGCAGTCTAGAAAAATACTAGAGGTGCACACAAGCTGGTTGAACAACAACACGGTGGTCGGAAAGTAATTACACTATCCAAAGTGGAAAATTCATTTATTATGAATGGTTAGGGTAATCTATTCACATCAGTAAGATGTATTCCAAAAGTTAGTGTTATGAGTTGCGTGTAAACTACAAACTTTAATCAGAAGATTTACATCTAAACAACTCATTCCTCAAGGTACAAACAATAATTAACTTCTCTTTTCCCTGTTTCCAACAACAAAGGGGAGATAGTGACTACAATTATTATTACATTAGAAAAAATAATTAGAAAGAAACTTACATAAGTACTTCTAAACTACTAATTAATAAGTACCAATCAAATTTTGTGATGGATTAGACCACAAACAGTGACAAGAGCCATAATTAATGATTGATCCACATGAGGTTCCACCATCAATGTTAATACATCATCTCCCAATAATACTCCTGAATTTGCTTGTTTTTGTTTTACCTGAAAATAAACATAAATTCACTAACACTATTAGTAGTACTCATATACACATGTTATTTGTCTTGTTTTTAGATTAGGAACAATTACATATATAGTTATTTTTTAGGTGATCTGACAGATTATTTACCTCTGCGACAAGTGGCCAGTGGGTTCACCAATCTTGATAGATTTTGTGCAAGCATAATGTGATAAACAACTTGCTTTCAGAATTACATCCCAATATAACCACTATCATAGTTCACATTTTCTCCTCTAAGAAATGTGAATTTGTCTTCATTGAAAAACCATGGCATTTCCTTTTATAGTAACTCCATCCATAACTCCATTTATAAGCCATCCAATGTCAAATACCGGAACTTTCTGCGGAAAAATAATTATAATAATACATCAATATCGTTGAAAATATAATTAAGTAAATAAACAGGTGAAAAGGGTACTTAGAACTTACCCTATTTCGAATCGAGAAGAGAACTTTGCCATTGCAATCCATAAGATGAACTTCTTTGCTCCGTTTACTATTGTAATTGTCAATTCTATAAACAATTTTTCCATTTGAGTCATAAACAGTACATCCATTTCCATGGTACACTAGAGATTTCATCCACAAAGTGAATATTTCTCTTCTTGGACTCACATAAAAGTTAGATGAAATAATAGAAGAAAAAGATGATGAAGAAGTTGTAGTTAGATAATTTGACTTGTTTGGGTGAACTTTAGCCATTGAAATATTAATATGCTTAATTTCGAGGAGTTGGAAATATTTTGAGATGAAAGAGGACACTAGAGCACAATATATATATATACACTTGTGGAGGTAGGTTGTGGCAAAGATAAAAGGCGTTAGCGGACCGACAAAGAAATAAAGTCGAAGAAGGAATCAACAAAGGGGTATGTACTACTTAAAGTTCATTTCTTAGTTACTTCATTTTGGCTAGTGTTTACTAACATAGGCGATCATGAGGGGTTGCTGGATGATAAGAACCTGTTTCAATCGGAAAAATTGTGTATTCATTAAAACGTTTTTGGCTATATATATGTTTTGATTAAAAATATTATATGTAAATGGTGTTGAAAATTAAAATATATATATTGCTAATTGACACTAGATCACAGGTCGTGAATGTTGATCATGTCATCCAATTTTTTAGATTCCTTATTAGAAAAGAACAGAAAGAAGGGAATATATGCAAAAGTCAATTGTGAAAAACAGCTTAGGGTATATATTATGATTTATTTATGAGAATTGCCGATCAACACCGTACTAATAGATATAGTGACATTTGTGTTGGTGCTATTTGTTGTGTTGCACTTAATTTTCTGCGGTAGTTTTTTTTTTTTCCAACTAACTTAAATTATTAACCGCTAAAAAATTAAAATTATTCATTTTAGATTCTTATACTTTTTTCAAAGTGTTGGAAATTCTTAGCATCTTCTAGCTGTAGATTGTGAGGGTAAGTTGATAAGGACAGATCAAAGAGAAGAATTACGTAGAATTCTTAATATGGATCGACTTAGTATCATTTTTGCGCCTTTCCTAAATATTTTAATAGGTTAGATTGCATCGATCTAACATTTTGACGGGTTTTAAAATGGTTAACCATGTGGGCTATATGGATCGGCCCATCATTTTAATTTTTTAATCTGAAAATAAATATTTATAACATAAAATTAAATATTATATACTATTTAATCAAGTACTCCAATTTTTTTATAAATAAAAAGAGGGAAGAGGGTTTCCTAATTTTTAAAGAATTGAGAAATATTAGGCTGACACGTAGTCCAAATTGATATATATTAATAAAAAAAATTTAATTGATAAAAGAGTGGAAGGTGTATAAATATTGGGAATATTTGATTTAATTGACCCTTTCTCCTTCATTATTTATGTTTAGTTTAGTAGTAGTAGATTCAATGTGCCAAAATCACAATTTAAAACAAAATTAAGGAAATATATGGAAGACTTTAAAAGAAGTCAAAATATTCTAATTCATTTATAATAGCTAGATATATTATTATTGTACCAAACAAATCATTTTTTTATTAGTATAATTTTTTGTTAATACACTTATTCGATGCCAAATAGTAATTTCGGATTATGTCTTGTACGTGAAGTTTAGATCATGTAGAATTATTTGAATATTTTTCAATTTTTCCTAAGGTTTTTATGAACTCAAACTACATTTCTAATATAATTTAAAATCAAGACCCATTATTTATAATGGTGAAGTTTCGGAGAGCGACAACACGACATTCATATATATTCGTAATAATCTTTAGGAGGCTAATACTTAAATATGGTTGTTGAATATATATTTGTAAGCGGCAATTAAACTTTTTGTATAGATAAACTATGATAAACATGTTAGTGTTCTTACAAATGTGATTTATTATTGCCACTAATTTCTTTTTATAGTGATTATGTTAGTTAGCTGCACGTTCAAACGAAACTTATGCTTAATGAAGCTAGCAGATATTCACTGAAATAGTTTGAGATACATAAAATCAATCAAAATACTGTCGTAAGTTAAAAAAAACACCTTCACTGTTCTAATTTATGTTGTATCATTCAATTTTTGAGATTTAAACGAGTTAGAATTTACTACTATTTATTTAATTCTTTTTAATATTTTAAATAACTAATATCGTTAATTATAATATTTTTTATATACTATTAAACTACAGTATATCGTAATTTAAATAATAGACGAACTTGCCGTCCTCAGCGCATTCTCTTCACCACTTTCACCCTTTTGTTTTAATCCGCTACATTGTTACATCGATAACAAAAAAAAATTAAACATAACCATGTAAAGAAAAAGTAAATTAGTGCAATTCACATACGATGAAGACATCCAAGTCCTAATTTCCATTCTTTATAAACTGGTGGGAGTATGAAAAAAAAATAATTATTCCATTATCTTTACTTTATTATGTTTTCTTTTATCTTTTAAAGCATTTAAATATTATTTCATAAAAGATAATTAGAAATACTTTTGCTAAATAAAAGGAATAAATATATTAAATTATTAATACAGTTTATTTGACTTAATCAATTTGTACCAAAAAAGTGTACATACTATTGCTTTTTTACATTGATTGGTACACATGAAATCGAAGAGAATTAATATATACTAATTATAGATGGCTATGAATATAGATTTTGACAACTAGTCAACTTCTTTATGTTATTGAAAAAATATCACATCAAGGGTTTAGACTATCATATAAATGATTGCATAACGCGAAAATTAACATTTTTGTCTATGATGTAGAATTTGCGCACATGTTCAGAAAATAAAAGTAAACGAAAATTGAAATGTTTAGAAAATATGTAGATATATAGAGTAAACAAAAAAAAAAGTAAGTTTAGAATAAAGAATTTGATACAAGGATGTGGTAATGGCTTTCATTGATGAATAAGATAAGTGAACCGATATTAAAATGGTTCGGACATGTGATGATGAGGAGATGACCCAGTGAGGAGTTGTGATTGGTTGCTTTTTGGTGGGTCCTGAGAAGAGTTAAGAAGTATAGAAAAAAGTGATTAGACATGAGACTTAAATATTTTGTAACTTACCGAGGATATGATGACAACACTGTTACCAATCTGTGTTATCAAACCAGAAATTACTGATTGTATAAATTGTTCAAAACACGAAGTACTGAAATTTATTAGATCATAAGCAAGATGAACCATAAATTTATTTCACAAAATACTAAAACAACGTACAGAATCTGAAACAAGCTTTCAGTTTGAAGAAGATCAAGTCTAACGAACTCAGGTCCCCTTACGGAAATTATTCCCCTCTATTATCCGAGGTTTATTTGGAATATAAACCTCCAAGTAAAATGATCTTAATAAAGTAGGAGTGTATATACTACAAACTTCGAACTGTCCGCGAATCATCTACAGCAGGGAAAGTACATACGGGAAGAAAAATTTGTTTAGAAGTAGGAAAGATCAGAAAAGTCGTTGAAAAAATATTCTGTAGACTGAGTGGTATTTATAGGCAAGAATGAAAATTTCTGAAAGGTTTTGCACCCTTTTGAATTGACAAACCGTACCTTTCAAATGGTATGCCTGTTTTCTTGAAAGTTGCAACCTTTCAAAAACAGTCATCCAGGATTTGAAATAAAAACAACGAAAAAATAAAATGGTCACGCGCGCGAATCTAGTCCGGGTCGGGTTAATTAAAAATGTTTAAAAACTTTTTGGTTAACTCTGTTATCTACGATTAATGAAATATTTTTGGCCATTCATGAATTATTAAATAATTAAAACAAATTTTTTCCAAAAAATAATCTTCGATCATTTGCGGAAGCGAAGTGAGCGCCGACGGCGACGGCGCAAGGGGGGGTCCCAACCCGTTGAATTAACCAATTAAAGGGGGGAGTGTTTTATGTTTTAAACTCTCCTATTTTCCTGCCATTACCGATGAAGGACTAGTGCCTTTTGTCACTAAAGCAATGAAGAGGACTTTTCAATTCCAACTTTCAAATTTCTCTCTTTCCTTTCCCTCTATTTTCCAATCAATTTCTGCTACATGCCCAACAAGACTTTCAAGATTGGAGATGTGAAGGTTAGGAATTAATAACTAGAAGATTATAGATAGTCGCGTGTCTAGTTTCTTTACAGTGTACTAGTTATTTTTTTCTCCTACATTTTAATTTTTTAAAATATTACATGTTTATTTTCTTTGCTTAGATTATCTTAGTATTTGGTTTGGCGTAACTTGGTATTCTTTCTATATTTTTTTAAGTTATATATGTTTTATTATACAGCCGAGAGTTTAACATATTAAATTGGTCCTCTCTACTTTATAAACTCATAAGATAGGAATAAGGTTGCATACACATCATCCTTTCCAAGATTTTTAATTACTAAAGGTTTACATTGAATATATTATTATTGTTTATCATAAGCAATTTACATTATAAGCTAACACTTAAATATTAGTATTTTTTATAAAAAATTTACATATTTAATTTGTAGGACAAACCTATTTAAATCGAAGTAATAGATATAATTCATATAACTATGTGATTTTGCTAATTAATCATTTACTAATAATTTTTTTTCCATCACTATTTTCTTATTCTAGAGCGATCCAAGCTTTCTTTGAGTCGGAGCTTATTTATATATTTGTGTTGATAAAATATCAAAATACGTACAAACTAGTCTTTATAGTAGACGCACACATTAGTACTCCAACCTCAAGTAGTCCAAACCATAATAAACTTCTATTTTTTTCTTCCCAATTTTTTTCAAAAAAGAACAAAGGGTCCTATAGGATTACAATTTTTATACAAATAGAAAAAGGACAATTCTATTTATTAATAACGCATATTATAAATTTCTATTGATTTGGATTAAACCACAAACAGTTACAAGAGCCATAACTAATGATTGATCCACATGAGGTTCCACCACCAATGTTAACACATCATCTCCAAATAATACTCCTGAACTTGCTTGTTTTTGTTTTACCTAAAAATAAACACAAAGTTAGTGAACATTTTTTAACTTAATATACATGATTATATTAGTTGATACTAATTCATTTAATTATGAATTTAAGTATATGCAGTTATCTTTTAGCTGATCTGACAGATTAATTACCTCTGCGACAAGTCCACCATGTTGGTCCACAATCTTGATAGATTTTGTGGTAAGAATAATAATGTTATAACATCTTGCTTCAGAATTACATTCCAATATAACATTGTAATAATTCACATTATCTCCTCTAAGAACATTATGAATTTTCTTCACTTGAAACCATGGCATTTCTTTACTAGTAACTCCATCATAACTCCATTATCGCAATCCCAATGTCAATACCGGAACTTTTCTTCTGCAGAAAAATAAATAATATAGTAACATCAGTATCGTTGAAAATATAATTAAGTAAATAAGCATTGAAAAGAGGATACTACCCTATTTCGATCGAGAAGAAGAACTTGCCATTGCAAATCCATAATATAACTTCTTTGCTACGTTTAAATATTGTATTGTCAATTCTATCAACCATTTGTCCATTTGAGTTATAACAGTACATCATTTCATGGTACACTAGAGATTTCATCCACAAAGTGAATGTTTCTCTTCTGGGAGCTTACATAATTAGAATATTAATTGTTCTTAAGAAGGTCTTTAGTTTGAGTAAACCTCTAGACATATTTGAATAATAGCTAGGTTTAAAATTTATAAAATATGGAATTGGAACATCTTTTGTGTTTACGAGATTTACTCGCAAGGGGTACTCTATACACACACTTACAAAAAACGCAAAAAGGGGGAAATATCATGCATGCATTATATATATGTATATACATTAAGTTTCTCTTTCCTTGGTTATTTTCCTTCTAGAGATGGCATAGAAGTGTAATATATTAACTTACACCTTTTAAATTATTTTTAGTGGTCCAATGAGATTTTATACAAATCTCAATTAGTATTTGTTGATTATCTTGCAAAACTTAATTTCATATCTTTATTACAGCTATTAACACTAAAACAAGCTAATTTTTTGATGGAATACTACTTGAAAATCAATCGATATATTTAAAATGGCGCTCTAATAAGACAAGCATTAAATGAGAAAACTAAAGACATTCCCACTTTTTTTGGGGAAGTTGTTAGAGTGCTAATTAACCTTATGTCATCACCTCCTAGATGTACATTATAATATTAAATTTTAAATTGCGATGCTTCTAAGGGCAAGTTAAAAAGAATTATAATATGAATCGCTTAATTTCATTTTCTATATTAATTTGATAAATGATATAATATAAGTTGAATTGATCCATTATTTTAAGTGCATTTCCCACACAGCAGAATGTTTGAGTCTAGAATTTTTAGAGATTTCTTCGTCATATATCAATATGTAAATGTATTGTATTCGATTGATTATTATTGAAATCATATCAAAATTTTGGGGTTAATTAATGTGTATATTCTCTTACAAGTTCATTATATTCACTTTATAAATTTTTTAAATTATAAAAATTTCCTTAAGTTTTAGTGAATTCTGAATATATTTTCAAACGTTTTGATACATCATGGTCTGATTTCATCATCGCTAAACGGTCTGATAATTGTGTTTTCATCTCGGATACATCACTCGACGTCCTTGATTACATTACTCTATTAACGTACAGTATCTGGACCGACCTAATGAGTGAGTAAGACTTTTTTTGAATTTTTTTTCTGAAACATTTTAAAAAATAAGTAATATAATGGTAGATAATTAGATCTTATTTCCACTAATACGTCCTATGCTTTTGAAAGAAACAAGTTTTTTTTTCTTAATACGTTTTTGACAAGTCATAAAAGATTATTAACTCTTAAGGGTATTTATATTGCGTATATAGGAATATTTGATTTAATTGACACCCTTAGCCTTCTCCTATATTATTTGTGATTAGTTTATAGTTGAAGAATCAATAGGGCCAAAAACCTAATTTTAAAACAAATTAATGAATTAATGGAAGACTTAAAGATGCCTAATTCCTTTTTAGGGCCCTTCCTTTTATAATTGCTAGATATGTTATTATTATACAAATAATAGTCTACTTGGGTGGAAGGGGAGACCTAGTTTTATTTTACCTGGGCCAAAGATTGTCCCATCTGCTTTTTCGGAAAAAGTCATTTTTTAATATTAGTTAAAAAAAATGTATTAGTGTCACTAAATATTTGTGGATAAAATTAGGGAAAATTTCATATATGACAAACTTATTTGATTAAATAACATTATATGGGTATAGTTTACCTAATTACATTTTCTGGTGAGTTTTAGTTATTATTAGGTATCTTGTGTTGTTAATATAAGGTTCTTTATTTTTTATTTATACAATTTTATTTTAAAAGTGATTTGTACTGAAGCGTTTAATATGCTTACAATAAATATAGATAATGTCATAATTAAGGTAAAAGTCCTTTTTGTAAGGTAAAAACGTTCAAATTCAATTTTTTTTTTCCAAAAAATAAGATTATCCAACATTGAAACAAAATATAAACTTGTTTTTTTTGCTTTTTATGAAACAAAAGTTCTCAATTTTTTTATTTTTTCTTGTTATCAAATTCAGGTAAGTGTTCATTGGTGATAAATTCATGTTTATTATTGCAATAATTATAAATGTTCGATTGGATTTACAATTTTTTGCATAATTCATTTGTATAGCAGAGCGAATTTTGGTGCACATATCCCCAATTTCAAGCTCACTTCTAATTCATGTTGTGGTTTCTTGAAATTTCAAATGCATAATTATAAAAGTTCTAGTTTCTATATTTTTCAATCATATTTTATTTATTTTTTAACTTCATTTTTCAATTTTTAAAATCTGAAAATTCACTTCTTCGATAGCATTTCAACTTGGAACATAATGATATAACATAAATTGAGATAGATACAAATTAGTGTAAATTCACACTTTGGAAGGAATCGGAATGGGAGGGTAAGAATGGCTAAGACTAAATTGATGAAGAGAATCAAGTCCTAATTTTCTTCATTCACCTAATAACTGAAAAAATATGAATCATATTCCATATTTTTACTTTAAGCAATGTTCATATATTTAATTCCTACAAATGATATAATCCTGCACTAAAATAACTTATTAAAAGAAAAAAAACTGGAACCACATGGCTTAAAGTAGAACGGAATAATTGATCTTAACACCTGTTCATATGACTTAATTTGTCCTAAGATAGTGGATTAAGTATTTTACATTATAGAATATTAATACTGGATATGGATTTCCTAGGATATATATATATATCATATATTATATATAGGACCGGGCAATTCAATTCACTTCATGTTATAATTGATAGCTGGCTATGATAGATATATGGACAAGTCGTTTTCTTCTTTTAGTTTATAATCGGCTATAGTTAATTCAACATCGCTTAATATTAAAAATAGCTTTGTTTTTTTTTTTTTTTTACAATAGAATTTACAGAGAAATTTAAAACGGAAATCTCATTAGTTTAGGAGCTAATAATTTTGACACTTTAATTTGTGATGTTATATATTTTATCAATTTTTTGATGCCCCCAGATATATGTTATCCTAGCTGGGATATATGGGGTCAAACTTCGATGTATTTTGTGTTTAGAAGATACATTATAACAAGTAAATTCGCATGTATGGAATATTAGTTATCTCGTTTATCTCTCTCCCCCTCTCCGTTCAACGCACTCTTTTCAATATATCTTACTCTAGTACTGTAATCCCTAATCGACTCCAGATGAATACAATATATTAGGGAATGGTATCAGTTGATATTAAATGTATCGACAAAAAAAAATACTGAGTAATGAAATCTAAATCTTGGTTCTTTTTTTCTTTTGCCAGAATATAAATGTGAATTGTTCAACAAAAAAAAAATTAAAAATAAATAAATTAGTATGGCGAGGGATATTTCCCTTTTTCCTCATTTTTTGGAATCTTTTTGTTTCTAGCATATAGTGCTTGACTTAGAGCCCTAGATATTATACAAGATTGTAAAGTAGTTTTACCACTCACAAGGTTATGTGGTCTCACTTTACAAGTTGTGTAAGAATTTTCACTTGTTATGTGATTTTTGGACTGGTTTATGTCTAGGGGTGTAAAAATCGAATTAAAAATCGAATTAAATTATTATTGAGTTAAATTGAAAATAAAATCTCACTTGATTTGGTTTGACTTGGTTTGGTATTGAAAACAATTCGACTATAGGTGGATGGTTTGAGTTCAACTAAAAATCAATTCGAGATTCCCAAACCAATCCGACATTATATATAGTTATTTTTAAAATTTTATTTTAATAATAAAAAATATTTAACTTTGGATATCATTTTTAAATGTTCTATACTATTTCATAGTTTTTTAATCTTTTTTCTATATATTTCAAGTTTTCAAACTTAGAATTTGGAATGGTCCAATAAAGAGATATAGTTCATAGATATTGATAATTGAACAGTAAAAACTTGAACCAAAATCAAATAATACTAAGCAAAAAGAAAATTAATTAACACTAAGAAGACAATATATTGATATTTTGTTCTATATTTTTTTACATTGGTTTAGACAATATACATAATCTAATTTTATTTTTTCTTTAAATACTTAGTAATGTAACTAATACTTATTAAATTATTTAGCATGATTTTACTTTTAAATATGATTATTTTCATTATGACTTTACAATAGTTATTTTTATATGATAATTTCATTATTATTTTTTGTTAATATGTTTGTGTCATCATACTCCTACCATATTTTTGTGTTATTTTTTAAAGAAACAACCTTGATAATTAATTGTTAGGCAAATTTTATCGAAAAAATCGAAGTTTTATTAGTTTGGCTGGATTGATGTATAAATTTAAAATTTTGAGACAATGATTTGGTTTAATATTTGAAAAATTCAAACAACCCGATGTTGAAAACCCCGAAAAAATTTAAATTTTATTAGTTTGACTTGATATATAAATTTAAACTTTTTACACAAATAATTTAATTTGATATTTAAAAAGTCCAAACTAATCCGCTCATATACACTCTTAGACTTATGTCTTCTGTTTATCAAGAGTTTTTTTTTTTTAGTTTCACATTTCATGGAAAGAAATCTTTCATTGTTTGGTATGTAAAAAAAAAAAGAAAATTTGTACTAGCTATTTGATCATTAAGAAGTTTATATTGGCGTAGACAAGTCTACCCCAATACACACATTAGTGGTTGCTTCAACGGAGTGAATCTGCGACCAATAGGTCATACAGAGACAATTTTATCAGAATAATGCAGATACAATAATGTTAGATGCTGCTTAAGCTAACATAAGTAGAGTTATTTGATGCTTGTGCTGGTAATAGATAGCAGTCTAGCAAAAATTAATCGAGGTGCACACAAGTTGGTCTGAACAACACGGTGGTCGAAAGTAATGCACTATCCCAAAAGTTGGAAAATTCATTTATTATGAAATGGTTAGGTAATCTATCACATCAGTAAATTTATTCCAAATTTAGTGTTAGTAGAGTTATACTTCAAACTTTAATTCAGAGATTTCCATCTAAGAACTCATTCCTCAGTACACACAATTAACTTCTCTTTTTCCTGTTTCCAACAACAAAGGGAAGATAGTGACTACAATTATTATTACATTAGAAAAATAATTGAAAGAAACTTACATTAGTACTTCTAACTACTAATTATAGTACACTCAAATTTTTGTGATGGATTTTGACCACAAACAGTGACGGAAAAAAAGCCATAATTAATGATTTGATCCACATGAGGTTTCCACCGTGTGTCAATGGTTACTACAAGTCAATCTCCTATCCTCCCAATAATACTCCTGAATTTGCTTGTTTTTGTTTTACTGAAAATAAACATAATTACTATCACTATTTTAGGTAGTACTCAATATACCCGCTTTATTTGCTGAGTTTTTTAGATTACGAACAATTACATATATAGTTATTTTTTTAGGTGATCTGACAGATTTTTACCTCTGCGACAATCGGGCCATGTTGGTTCAACAATCTTGATATATTTTGTGGCAAGAATAATTTTTATAACAACTTGCTTCAGATTACATACAACATCCCCAATATCACTATTAATAGTTCACATTTTCTCCTCTAAGAACCTTGTGAAGTTTCTGTTCACACTTGAAACCCATGGCATTTTTTCCTTTACTAGTACGTCCCCATCATAAACTCCATTTATCGCCATCCCAATGTCCAAACTACCTGAACTTTCTTGCAAGAAAATAATATCATGAATACATCAGTCTCGTTGAAAATAAATTAAGTAATAAACATGATTTGGAGGGTACTTAGTACTTACCACCCTATTTCGAATCGAGAAAAGAACTTGCCATTGCGATCCCCATAAGATGAACTTCTTTGCTACGGTTTACTATTGTAATTGTCCATTCTATAAACATTTTTCCATTTGAGTCATAACTACATCCATTTTCCATGTAACTAAGAGATTTCATCCACAAAGTGATATTTCTCTTCTGGACTCACATAAAAGTTAATGAAAAATAATAGAAAAAAAAGATGAAGAAGAAGTTGATTAGAAATTTGAACTGGACTTGTTTTGGGTGAACTTTAGCCATTGAAATATTAATATGCTTAATTTAGAGGAGTTGGAAATATTTTGAGATGAAAGAGGACACTAGAGCATAATACATATATACGCATTTGTGGAGGTAGGTTTTGGCAAATAAAAGGCGTTAACGGACCGACAAAGAAATAAAGTAAAAGAAAGGAATCAACAAAGGGAATATGTACTACTAAAGTTCTCCACTTTCTTAGTTACTTCCTTCTAGGTATGTTTACTAACATATAGGTCGATCAGAGGGGTTGCTTGGATGATAAGAATCTTCGTTTTCAGTCAGAAAATTGTATGTTTTGAATATTTGTCAATATATTTTATATATAATATATATATATATATATCATACTTAGATTTCAAGACCTGTATTTGTTAAGAGAACGTCCTGGATTAATTATAATTTTTTTGCACAAAATATCCGTATTTTTAAATGGATATTTAAAATTAAATATACATTGATAAATTGACCGCTAGATCAACACGTTGCGAATGTTGATCATGTCCATCCCAATTTTTGATTCCTTATTAGAAAAAGGATAGAAAGAAGGGAATATAGGCAAAATTCAATTGTGAAAACTATAAGTGTTATATTACATTTGTGTTTGTGCATTTTTCTGTGTTGCACTTAATTGAAGTGGTAGTTTTCTTTTTTGCTAATAACATAAATTACTGACCGCTTAAAAAATAAAATTATTTATTTTAGATGCTTATACTTTTTTTCAGTAGTGTTGGAAATTCTTAGTATTTTCTAGCTGTAGATTGTGACGGTAAGTCGATGAGGACGGATCGAAGAGGAGAATTATGTAGAACTCGACTTTAGTAAATCCTTTTCACACCTCCTTTAGATATTTTGATAGGTTAGATTGGATCGATCTAGCATTTTGATGGGTTTTGAAATGGTTAACCATGTGGGCTTGGTTGAATCCGGCCTATCATTTTAATTTTTTTCTGGCCCATAAATATTTCTCCTATAATTTATATATTCTATACTTTTTTTTTCATAATACAGCGAGGAGATGGTTTCCTATTTTTAAGGTTGTAGACAATTTGGGCTGACAAGTAGTCCACATGATTTATGAGTAAAATAATTTTACATTATATTAATAACAAAAATTTCTCCCTTAAATACAATTGTTGGGTTACAAGTATTGATAAAAGAGGTGGAAGGTGATAAATATTGGATTTAATTGACCCTTTCTCTTCTCCTTCATTATTCTGTTTAGTTTAGTAAGTAGTAGAATCCAGGTTGCCAAAATCACAATTTAAAAAAAAATTAAGGAAACATAAGAAGACTTCAAAAGAAGTGCTCTCCATTTATAATTTGCTAAATTGTTATTATTTGTACTAGAATAAATATTTCTAGATTCTTTTCATTTTACTATAAATTTTTGTCATTAAATTATGCGATACGAACAAGAGCGCAATTTTCAAACATTACTTTTTAGGTGAAGTTTTTAGATCATATATTACTTTCGAATATTTTCATTTTTTCTTTTCTATCGTTTAAATACCACTCCACATTGAAACCATTTTTTTTTTAATATTTATTTAATAATCAAGACCCATTATTCTATAAAATGGTGATTTTATGGAGAATTACAAAAAGAATTGAAAATATAGCTATGACTTTATTGACACTCCTATATCAATCATGATCTTTAGAGTGGCAATAACTTAAATATTATTGTTAGTTATATTTTGTAGCGACAATTAAACACTTTTAATATATGGTAACCTAATGTTGAAGAGAAGGAAGTGGACGATTGAACATGTCAAAAAACATGTCCCAACGAAACAACTGACATGTTCCAATCGTCAGCTTCACTAATGTAGATACGTCTGTCAACTTCATTGGACATTTTTCAATCGTCAGCTTCCTTCTTCTTCAATACCTAAAGCCTTTTAGCGATGCTGAATCTAATGACACTTAACTAATGATGATAGAGACTTTAACACTCTTTACTAATATTTATATTTATTGCTGCTAAAAAATAATTTAATTATAGTGATTGTGTTGATTAGTTGAACGTGCAAATTAGTATCGATACTTATGCTAATGAAGCAGAAGATATTCGTTGAAATAGTTTGAGACACATAAAAATTGATCAAAAAAAATTTTAAGTTCAGAAAAGATAACCCATTTGTTCTAATTTACGTTGTATCATTCTTTTGAGATTTAACCGAGTTATTCTTTGACTATTATTTATTCATTTATTTTTTGATATTTTAAATAATTAATATCGTAACTTGCAGTATTTTTTTATATAATATTAAAATATATACATTTTATTTAAAGAACTTAAAATTCTATGTTTGAATTAATGGTAATGTTAGAAAAATCACATAAATTTAGGATAGAGGAATAAAAATAAAATTAGTGCAATTCCCATCGATGAAGAGTCCTCAATCTAATCCATCTTATAAACTGGCGGATATGAATAATTATTCCATTATCTTTCTTTATTATTGTGTTCTCTTTTATCTTTTAGCATTTAATATTCTTTCATAAAGCTAATTAAAATACTTTTGCTAAATGAAAGGAATAAGTATATTAAATTATTAACACAGTTTATTTGACTTAATCAATTTGTTCCAAAAAAGTGTACATACTATTTGCTTTTTTACATTGATTAGGCACACATGAAATCGAAGATAATTAAATATATAAAACTAATTATAGATGTCTATGAGTAGAGTTTTCAACTAGTCACTTCTGATCTTATATGTTAATGAAAAATATCACAATCAGGGTTTAGGGCTATGAATAATGATTTATAAAAACGCGAAAATTAACATTTTTGTCTAATGATGTAGAATTTGCGTCACATGTTCAAAGAATATAAGGTACGATAAGTTGAAATGTTTAGAAAAATAGTAGATATACTATAGTAGATAAGATTAGGAATAAAGATATTTGGACAAGATGTTATGGCCTTAAGTGATGAATAGATATGTGAATGAGATTGAGATGGTTCGACATGTGATGATGAGAGATGATAACCCGGTGAGAGTTGTGATTGGTTGCTTTGGTGGGTCTGAGAAGAGTTATGTTGTGGAAGTAGGAGACACAAATAAAATAGTTTAATGAATTGAATAAAGTAAGGGCATTTTTGTCGTATGTGTAGAACAATTATGAGGAGAATTGCGGCAAGAAACAAATGTAGTGAGGCAAAGAAGAACAGTGCAGAATTGTAAAGAAGGAAAAGAAGGAAACAAATATGGAAATAATAAAGAAAGAACGACATAAAAAAGTAGCACTTCAAGTCAAGAAGGAAAGAAATAAAAGTGCAATCCAAGCAAAAGAACAAAAGATATAGAAATTACAATTCAAGGTCCAAATAAGGAAATAAGTAAATATAGACATTTCAAAAGGAAAAGATTTGGTAATTCCTTTCCTTTAGAAGTTGAAAGGCAAATCAAATCTATATAAGGATTCAAGAAGTTGAAGGAAAAAAGTGTTTTAGCATAAAAAAATCGTAGAGAATTGATCAGCAAAGCAGAGACATTGCCATTGCATATTCATTCCGAAATAGATCTCTTGAAAGCAATGTAATTTGCCTAGAGAAAAAACCAGGTCTTCGTCACAGAAAAGCAAGTACCAGGTTTCACCTTCATAACGAGCAAAATTGACCAGGTTCACTAACTTGTTCTACTCAGAACTATTGATATTGAAGTTTGATCATTAAAGTCTACAAATCTGTTTATTAGTCTTTGTTGCTTTTCTTCTAGTTTAATTATTGAGTTGTAATAATTCCTAATTTGTAGACATAAGTGGGTTTGACTTCTTGGGAGTTGAGTCTTGAGAGATTTGTAATAAAAGTGGGTTTGACTTCTTGGGGGTTGAGTCTTGAGAGAAATGTAACAAGAAGTGTGTTTGACTTCTTGGGGGTTTAGTCTTGAGGAAATTGTAACAAGAATTGAGTTTGACTTCTTGTGAGAAGGTTGTGAAAACTCAACAAGAAGTGGGTTTGACTTCTTGGGTGGTTAGAGTTAACAGAGGTTGAGGAGTCTTTTTTTGTAAACAAGAACGAGGTGACTTCTTGTTGAGTTGGAGAGAGTTTTCGATTATAGTTTAATCGAAAAGGGTAGAAGTTTGAGAGTTAGATTCATTGATTAGCTGAGTTATAAATCTTGACTTAATAGAAAACTTCGGTGTGGTTTTTTCCCTTCCTTTAGTAGTAAGGTTTCCACGATAAATCTTTGTTTTATTTGTTAACGATAAAATTCAAGGACCAGTTCTTGTTCTAAAAGGGGTAAGGTTTCTTCAAGTTAGAATAGGACTAAAAGTATTATAAAAAAGTATTAGACATGACTTAAATATCTGGCAACTTACCGAAAGAGGAGGACACTACTGTTTAACGCAATCTGTTGTTATCAAAAACCGAGAAATTACTTATTGTAAATAAATTGTTCAGAAACCACGAAGTAACTGACATTATGGAAGCGTAATCCAAGATGAACAGAAATTTATTTCACAAAATACTTAAAACAAACGTACCAGAATCTGAAACAATCTTTTAGTTTGGAAAAGATCAAGTCTATTGAACGCATCCACAGGGGTACCCCTTTATGAAATTAATCCCTCTATTATCCGCGGTTTGATTGGAATATAACCTCCCAAGGTAAAAATGATCTTTCAGAGAGTTTAGATACCAAAACCTCCGACTTGTCACTCAGCGATCAAATCCACACAGAAATACACGAGAACAAATGTGTTTAGAGAAGGAATCAGAAAAATTCCGTTGAAAAAATACTCGAAGACTGAGTGGTAATTTTAATAGGCAAGAAGAAAATGTCTGAAAAGGTTGCAACCCTTTCGAATTGACACGACCTTTCAAATGGTATTGACTGTTCCTGACAGTTACAACCTTGTTAAACAGTCCATGCCGGGAATTTTGAAAATAAAACGAAAAATAAAACGGGTCACGCGCGCGAATATGAGTTGGGTCTGGTTTACGAAAACGTTGAAAATCTTTCCGGTTAACTTCCTTTCTGTTAATCAACTATTAATTGAAAAATATTTTTTGGCCATTCAATAATTAAAATAAATAATTAAAACAAATTTTTTCCAGAAGAAAATCTCTCATCTAGCCCGAGCGAGCGACGACGGCGGCGCAAGGGGGGTCCCAACCCTTTTAACAATTAATAGGAGTGTTTATGTATTTAAACTCTCATATTTTCCTTTTCATTAACGATGAGGGACTATTGTCTTTTTCACTAAAGCATAAGAGGACTTTTCAAGTTTCCAACTTTTCAAATTCCTCTCCTTCTCTCTATTTCCAATCAATTCTTGCTACATGCCCAACAACGACTCAAGATTGGAGGATGTGAAGGTTAGGAATTAATTAACTAGAAAATTAGTAGATAGTCGCGGTGTCTAGTTTCCTTTATCAGTGGTACTAGTATTTTTTTTTCTCCTACATTTTAATGTTTTATTATTACATGTTATTTTCTTTGCTTAGATTATCTATTATTTGTTGGTGTTACTTGGTATTCTTTCTATATTTTTTTAATTTAATATATTTTTTATTGCGGGCCGAGAGTTTAAACATATATAAATGGTCTCTCTATCTTTATAAACTCATAAATAGGAATAAGGGTCATACACTCATCATTTCCCAAGATTTAATTATAAAGTTACATGAAATATTATTATTGTTGTCATAGAAATTATTAATAAGCTACACTGTAATATTATTATTTTTATAAAATAAATTTACATATTTAATTTGTAGGACACCCATTTAATCTGAAAAGTAATAGATAATTCAATACATGCGATTTTTTGTAAATTTAATCATTTTATAATATTTTTTCCTCCATCCTATTTTCTTATTTTCTAGATAGCGATCAAGCTTTCTTTTGAGTAGAGATATATATATATTGGGGTTTGATAAATAGTCAAAACCGTACAAACTAGTCCCTTTATTAAGATCGCACACATTATACTCAAACCCAGGTAGTACAACACCATAATAAACTTCTATTTTTCCCTATTTTCAAGAACAAGTGTCTATAGAGATTACAATTATTTATTCCAAATAGAAAAAAGGTAACTAATGACTATTAATTAATACCGTCTATCTCCTCCCTTCGACCTTTCTTTCTTTACTCATTATCTACATTCTTCTCTCTTTGGTCTCATGGATTTAAACCAAAACATTCAAGAGCCAATAACTAATTGATTGACCTCCACATGAGTGTTCTCTCCCCCCTTTTCCTTCAACTCTTGCTTGTGTTAACAAACCATCAATCTTCAAAAATTCTCTCGTTGCTTAATTAATTACTCAACTTAAACACATGCTTGTTTTTTTGTTTTTACCTAAAATGAAACACACAGTTAAGGTGAACTTTTTTACACTTAATATCCAGATTAGTATTAGGTTTAGTACTAATCCCTTCATTACGAATTTAACTATCAATGGCAGTTTATGTTTAGGCTAATCTGACAGATTAATTTAAATTCCTCTTGACAGTCCCCATGTTTGGTCCACAATCTTGATAGATTTTGTGGTAAGGATTAATAATGATTTAACATCTTGCTTCAGAATTACATTCCAATAATAACATTATAAATATTCCACATTATCTCCTCTAAGAACATTATGATGGTTTTCCTCACTTGAAACCATGGGCATTTCTTTACTAGTAACTCCATCAAACTCCATTTATAGCCATCCCAATGGCCCAAATACCGGAACTTTTCTGGGAAATAATAATAATAATTATCGTATCGTTGAAAATATAATTAAAGTAATAAACATGTACAGGGTAACTTAGTACTTACCCTATTTCGAATTGAGAAACGACTTTGCC
>JAKWJA010001264.1:0-12170 GCA_027704765.1 Solanum habrochaites
ATTCCCTTCCGTCCTGTACAAAATTACTACCACAGGTATCTTTTCTTCTTTATTTAAAAATCATGTGGATAACCTATCAGCTTAAACATTTTTCCTTCAAAGGATATGATTTGATAACGGCTACACTTCATTAGTTTGACATTTATCCCTAGTGTGTCCTGTGGACATGGAACAAGTCACATTCCCAGTCCAATTTCTTGCTTAGTACGTGAACCTCTAGCATGTTAAGATTGGATCCATACCTCCACTACCTGCTGTAATTTTCTGATTTCATCTTTGTAAAACCCTTGCATAAGCGTGGTTAACATTCGGAACATGATATTTCATCAATAGCTGACTTCTAGCATTACATATCCATCATTAATTCCAATAAAGAACTGTAACACCTTTGTATTGAAGTTTGCTTGCATAACTTTGACTGGTGCAGTCACCACAAGGTGATCATCACATGAAGCATACTCATCAAGATGGCGGGTGTGGATGCTGCACAGAGTCAAGAGGAGAAATGAAGATTAAGTTTCGACAAGTTTCCGATGTTAAAAGATGTATATTTCGGGATAAAGGAGTTGTATAGGATGTATCATGAGTTCTAACCCACATTAAGTACGGATTTGCAAGGCGTCCTTTTGTACTTACACTACTTGTGTAACCCCTCTTTCCTAGCTGGTTTCAAAAGGGCTTCACCGATTAGGTTTCACTTGCATTTACGAGAAGGTCAATCGTAACATTGAATCCATGACTTCAGACCATTAATATTTCAGCCCCCAATTCCACAGTATGTACCTTCATATATATTCATAATATATGCTCCATTCGGATAGATGAACTGAATTGTTTGCTGTTGAATTGGACTTTTTCGTTTTACAGTAATGATGATGTGTATCTTGTAAACACATTTGGCGTCTAGAGAATAGTACGAAATAGAATTGAGTAGTAAGGTAGGATTATGTCTAATCTACACTTGGTATACTTAGCGACAGTTCTCCTCTTTAAGCAGCTTCAAATCACATACCATTACATTTGGCTTAAATCGATGATGCAAAGAATTAACAATGACATGGCTAAATACATGTATTTATGTGGCCTCTGATTTATTTTCGCGCTCGCAATAGAAATCAATAAGAAACTTGTGATATCAGTAGTACATTGCATACATTTTGTCGCTATGTGTTTACAAGCAACGGCAGCATTGGACAGGGTATTCCTTCGGGTGTTTTAGAACAACACACACACCAGTTCAAACAACAACCATACCCAAAACTCAATAACAACAACAAGAACAGTACCAACAACAACTACAACAACAACAACTTCAATAACAGTACCAACAACAACTACAACAATATAGTTTGATGCTTCAATCACAAGTAGTACAACAACAAGCACAACAATGTGCTAGCGACAACTATTTACTCAAACAACAACCTCATAAACACAACGCAACAACTGGTACAAATATCTCTTCTGCCTTTCATATAATCAAAGAACATTTGATAATGTTGCTTTTTATGCCCATCATCTGCACTCTAATCGCGTACTGTATTTTAACAAACTCCAACTTAAATGATTTTTATCCTTTAGAGAATTTTTGATATTATACTTTTCCAACTTTTTCTTGTTTATGATACAAATTTCTTTTTATGATCTTGTACAGGGTGAAAGGGAACAACTCTGCTGGGCAGTTGTATAATATCGGAATCAACACACAATGTACAAATTACGTCTTCAACCTTATATAGTCGGCATCATACAATAATGTTGCTTGTTTATCCCTGCTTGCATTAGTTACAATTTTAATTTGTTTAGAAATTATTGTAGCGGTGGAGGTTTTAGACTCTCAATGCGCAAGTGAAATAGTTTGGAAACACGGGGCACAAGTGGACAAATACCTCATATGCCTTTGTACACTCCGAGAACTTTATTGGTTGTCTATTTAGCCATCATGTCGTCTCAATCATAATTTTCCCAACTCCTATCAAACAATAACTTTGTTTTTTATATTGTTTTTCTTTTTTCCAACTTTTTCTTGTTTTGGTTACAAAGTTATTTGTTTGTAAATTCTTGTAGGAGGAGGGATCAGCTCTGCTGATAGTGAAAGTAACCCACCTCAACTCAATCCAGTGGTACATGTAACAACCTGTCTTTATAAGTTTAAGCCAATACTAGAAACAACAAGATGGAAGCAGAACACTACAAAATATCCAAATCCACAGAAATTACTGTGTCCTCCTTAATTTAATTCCTCTCACTTTACCCGGGTTATGGATAATTTCTTCCAAGATAAACGGATTATTCCTGTTTGAAATAATAGTACATCAACTTCTTTAACTTCAGCAAACTTAAGAAAAACTAAGTCACACAGACTCGATCGCACTTTTAGTTGAGTAGAAAACTAATCAGATAAGGAAAATTCAGTATTTTTGAAAAATGAAAAAATGACTTCCTTTTATAGCCATATTCAGCAGAAAAACGTATGTCAAAAAAATCTATTCAGACCCTTTTTATCCTAAAACTGGGTCTTTTGAAAACTAACATTTTTTTCAAAAATGTCTCTTTAGAAACAGAACACTTTTCGAAAGAAGCACAACTTTTTCGGGAAAAGTAACAACTGTTCGAATGTTACTACTTTCCATGAATATTCTGTTAGTTATTATTAACTAACATTCTGAATTAATTTATAAGAATATATTACGGATTTTTTTCTTCAAAATAATTGATTAAATAAATTTTGTCCAAAAAATTTATCAATCAACCACATCATTTGCCAAATCCAAATTCGAAGCCGAGTGATGACGGCGTGAGGGAGCACCTTCTTCTTAGCTCTTTAAGAAGTAAAGGAAGTGTTTCCTTATATAACGACAACAATTTCCCTTTCTTTTGCTGATATGGGAGAAATCACTTTTCATTTGCACTTTGCAAATGACTTTTCATTTTTCCTCCAAAATAGCTGTCTCACTTTTCATACTTTCTCTTTTCATATTCTTTATTTTCTTTTCCCATTCACAGTTGCTAAACCCAACAATCCCCCACATGAATGGGAATGGATATTGTTAAAACATTGCCTGAACACTTGATGTGTCTGTAAATAAGGTTAATTCACACTGGCATAAGTAGGTGTCCCTTTACCTTTATCTATAGTGAACATATTGCGCATATACTCGTTCATCGATAGATATTTGATACTCTTTGAACCGTCGAGCTTATGGTGTATAACCTGACAACATAAGACACAATCACCCTTGAACTGTTCTAGTTCTTATTGTTTTGTTTCGTTTCAGCCATGAACACATCTCAGATAGTAAGGTAGCTTAGACTGGCCTTAACGTAGTTCCCGTAAAGCGATTACCTTTTACACTCACATAGGTGTTTCTAAATGTTTTCCTGTAGATCACCCATTTATATACCTTATATCAAACTTATAAACCATTATAAATCCTTATGCCTTCATCCTTGTTACTGACTATCATCTCATTATTAAGATGGTGAGCCATAAATATTTTTTGATAGTGTTGACCTTATACATCTAATGACTTTGTTTTATCTACTTGCCCTAGATCTTGAGATCTCCAGTCCTCTCGTAGAGTTCTGCCCAAGATGACTCCATGTTCTCAGGCCATAGTCCCTTCCCGTCGATGATTTCTGAACTCCTTCTCGGTTGGCCCATGGTTGTAAAGTGGATTACAAAACAATTAATCTTATTTACTTCCCATAGTCACTTGTGTAATTACACTAAGAGTAGTTGTCTCCCGAGTTTATGTCTTCGTCTATTAATGACGACATGCCATTATACATACCATTTCCAGCCCTGTTCCTATTGCAGCTTGACTATTACCGTGTGTGCACTAGAGGCCATTGGTTTTGGCCAAATGGAATATCTTCCGAGAAATTCCGAGCCTTCGAATCTTCACCTGCCTTGTCTAAACGAGGAATTCATACTCCATTTTAGAGTGAGCTATCCTGTTGGTTTGGATGATTTCCAAGATATTGCTCCTACACCCATAGTAAATGTATTCCACTGGACCATTTTGTTTTTAGTTGAACAAAGTGATCCAATTTGCCTCATATATCCTCAAGAACTGCTGTATTTGTTTATATTCAATCATACTTTTAAGTGTCGCTGTATCCTCAAACTCTTTTCAGTGCCAACCATGTTTGATTAGGATTACTGTTTATCGACCTCAGTTTACTGATAGCACAAGCTATGTCTGTCGTGTACATCATGACAGTACGATCAAGCTTTCCAACATTAGTATTGTCCAATTGAGACTGCCCTTTCACATTTTCTATTTCTTTGCAAGCCATGAAGGTTCACATCAATTGGAGTCTTTGCCCTTTTGAATTCAACTATTAAATTTTTTTAACTACTTTTGAATATAATAGTTTGGAGAGCAAGGCCTAGACCTTAGGAGGGTTTAGATTTTAATTTCCCAATCTGCCACATCACAACTCCTAAGTCACTTTGCATATGCAAGACGACTAGACGAGCATACGCGTTAGTACTTTTATATTAGCAATGTCTTTGCTCATTAAAGCATGTCATCCATATATAGGCATACAATAGCAAGGAACTTTTTTTTTTATAATAGACTCATGATTGGATGCCTATATATGGATTTATATCATGATGCAGATAAATGTAATCCTAGTCACTTCTCGAGTATTGTCAAATAAATCAATAACTTTTTTTTTTATCTATAGCCTTTGACACAGTCTTGCTTTATATTTTATCAATAGTTTCTTCGTCTTTCAATCTTCCTTTAAAGATCCCTTCATGACCCCAAGGGTTTGTTCCTCACTGGAGGAAGATCAACCAAGAGCCCATATGATTGCTTAGACTTGATACAATTTTAATATTAGCATCCTCCTTCCAAGAGTTGTGTCTCTAAACAACATTACTTCTTGATGTTTGGAGAGCTCACTTGCAGATCCAAATGATGTAGATGTCATGTGACGTTTACAGCGTCGTGTTTCTTCGTTTGTTCATTCTCGTTTGGTTCTTCGATGGTTTTTTAGACCCCACTAGATGACTCAAGTCCTTTTATACTGATAGGATAATGTTCACAAATTCAGCACTATCTTATTCCAATATTTGTATACTATGAGATATACTGATGTTCGGCACTTATGAACCTAAATCGACATGCCGTTACTATTTGTGGCATATCCATGAATCCACATCCACAGTCCTGCCCTATTTTTACCCTCTTAGGTATTGGAAACTTGGACTTTGGCTATACCCCACCTTTGAAATATTTCATGGAAGTTGACTTTCTACCAGTTCATTTCTCATATGGAATACATGTGTCTTGAGTGAGGCACTCTTTCGTATTTTATTGCTGTAAGATAATTTCCCCCCAAGTTTTTCTGTAGGGAACCTGAACTTATAAGTATGCATTCATCCAATGTCTTTTAAAGTTTGGTTTTTCCCTTTCTGCAATCACCCATTAGATTGAGGAGTGTACGGAGCATAGTTTGATCGATTATTCCAATTTTTTCTCTAAACATATTTCTGCTATTGCAATAGCTGATTCTGAATATATTACCAATACGAATGACATGAAGAGTGGGGCAATATATATATATTTGGTAAGACATAAGGGTACATTTTCAGGAAAATACTTTTCATCATTTCTAGTGTCCAAAAAGTGAATAAATCGCACATATTGTTAGTCACGTAACATACTTGTCAATATTGTAATATTCTTGCAGGAAACAGAGACCTTGGAGAGGAGTTCTTATGTTTGGTCTCCGGCATAGGAAAGACACTCTTGGCCAAGCTGTTGCTACAGAGTGTGGGAGACATTTACTGACTATTTCCTGTATTTCATTGTTGTGAAAAGGTAATGAGAAAGGAGCGATTTTACGTGCTTATTTTTAGCTTGCCCGTGCTCATGGCTCCCTTAATTTTTCATCGATAGATTGATTCTCTTATGCAGTGCCGAGGGGTAAAATAATTCTCACTTCTTTCTAAATTGTTTCATAATAGTCCTTGAGATTTTCTCATTCTTAGCAATTGAAGCTTTTCTCATGTATGTCTACATATCATGAAACATCCCGAAGGATAAGTCCGAACTTCTAGTTTCAATCCGATGGATTAAAAACTCTAATAGCTAACATAAGTTAAAATGTGACACTTTTGCAGCAATAAGTCCCGTGCGAATCTTGATGAGGCATAAGGTAAGTAAGTGACCTTTGATGAGTCACAATTTTGCTTCTGTCTTCTAATTTCATTGCTTCTGGTTTATCGCACTTAACTGTGGCTACTGTAGGAGGCGGTAGAAAGCGGATTTACTGCACTTCTTGATTATTTAAGACCCGTAAGAGCTTATAAGGATACACTTAAATCCATCGGGTAGCTTTCCTTGCTTTAACTCATTTTTTTCTTGTATGTTCTTACTGTTATATCGATCATCATACATCAGAAGAACCGTTTGATAATAAAGTGACTGAATTTTGACTTTACAAGAAAAAATTTCATATACATAATCACTAAATGATCTAGTTAAGTAATGTTACTATGTGGTCAGGACAAAACCTATTTCGAATGTCCACCTGTATAACTTGGGATTCGCGATTTCCTTGAGGGAAGTCATTTCCTTATTTTAAAAACCATTCTCTTAAAAAAATGCAATTTTTTTTCTTAGACGAGGAAACCACAAACGCTATCCTGTGTTGTGGATCGGGCTCAACCCTCTCATAGCAATAGTCTTCGCAACACATAAAAATTTAACCGGCACTAGATAATCCGGTGCGACGACCTTGACCCAGAATGGCAACCCTTTGCTTTCCCTGTGAGGAGGTTTTCGAACTTGAGACCTCTAAGCATAGAAGTCGCAATCTCACCATCCATATTGATATGGTAAAATGTGATAGAGTGGCTTCAAAATGATGTGATCTCATATACCTTTTTCATGTCAATAGTTTTTTCCACAATTGCATGTTATGCTTGAGACGAGAGAATGCTCTTCATGTAGAAGCGGCCCTAGATTAGTATATAGAATGGAAAATTTTGTTTGAATTGAAAAAATTGAATGGCAGATTGGCTCCTTAGTTGGATATTGAGCAGTGGCACAACAAACAGAGTTCAGCGAGCATTATCTAACACACATCTGCGAGACGCTTCCTTGAGTGGCATGAGACGGAAGATACTAAAAACCTAGACGAGATCAAGACATATTAAATCAGAATGCTAATTCCAGTGACAATGGAAGATTCGCCTAAGAGTAGATAAAATCAAATCCCCACAGTTTTTCAGGGACAATTCGCACACTGAGAAATGGTATCCAAGAAGTTTTGGATCATCATAGTAAATGAAAGATCAGAAGTGTTTTTTTTTAAGAATCAAATTGCTCGTTGTGGAGAAGCATCACTATTATGCGTTGGATATTTTTTATGAACTATTTTCGTTAGAATTCCCATGTTGATGATACTATCCTACTTCTAGATATATATAGAAATATATGATATTATATATATATATATATATATCTATATATATAAGGCTCTCCATGAAAATTTTCAATGGATATATAGCGCAAATCTCTAATGTTTCAATTTTCTGATATATAACTTCCCCTAGTCCTATTTTGACTTTCTTTTTTTTGATATATATATGTCACTCGAATTGGATTCCTGAATTTATTCCACTTCAAAGAAACATTTTTTTTTTTTTTTTTTATTACTGTTGGATTTTTTTTTGCTTTCTTTTCTGTCAATACGTTATTATTTTACATGATATGTTTTCAGCAATTTTTGTTCTGTCTTCTCCTATTGATTAGACATGTGATGTGTTCCCTCCTCTACTTATTTCCTACATCTGTCATCTTCCACAAGAATATTTAATCTCTTGAGTCTCTTTTTGGTTAGTACTCTATCTTGCACACTAGCTACAATATGAATCTATGTTTAGGTTGAGCAAATCTAATCCAGATTAAGTCAGACAATCTAAGTCTAGCATGTTGCCCCAATAGTGTATTATAACTGTGTATGAGTGAGTACTTCCCCTCGAGAGTAAGCAAGCAAGCACTAAATGAATACCAAATATGCATCTTTGCTTTCAAGGCATTAACCCTCTTCCAGTACCAACTTGAGTCCAATGGTGGAGTAGTATCCATATGTAAATAAAATATTTTTATCAAATGGAATTTTGTAATTGTATTTGGGTAAAATGTTTTACATGAAATGGACATTTTTCTATTTACTTTCCTTTGTATTTGGTAATGCAATACCACATTAAAATAACTCAAAAATCATTACGGATGAGAATTGGTAGGGATTGCAAGTAAATTCAAATAAACTTACAAGTACCTCCTCAATCTATGCCTGAAATCTCAAAGACACATTTATAATATACTAAGGTTCTATTACCTCCTGAACTTATTTTATTAATAATTTTCTACCTCTTTTCGGCCTATGTGACACTATCTTGTGGGTCCAACACTGGTTGACTTTTTTTTCAAGCTAGTTCCACGTAGGTAAAAAAGGGGTATAAATTACTTATAAAATAAGTTCATCGGTTACTAGGACTTTAGTATAGTATCAGTGTGAATCTAGAATTTCGGGCATGGATTGAGGGGTTACTTGTGCATTTTCCCTCTAATAAATGAACTATTTATATATTTTATGTTTTGGGAAGTCATGATGTATATTATCCAATTATTGGGAATTGATTATGCATCTAATAAATTTATAATTTCTTGAACTCATGCAACTATTCAACCTTTCTTACGAAATTGTTTGGGGAAAATGTATTAGTCCGAGACTTAGGTTCAAAATTTCAAAGAACATTTTAGCTTAAACTAAGGTTCTATTTGTAGAGAATTGAAGAAGAAAAAGATAATTTGGACTCCTTCTTCTAGCTCAAAGATCGTTAAACTAAGATCGAAAGATTTCCACCTAAGGAAGAGGAAGCTAGAAAGGAGAAGAAATATTTTGAATAGAAGAACTTTCATATAGAAGAAGATTTACTTGATTTGGAGATTCCAAGTGACTACGGTCAACCCTATCTATACTGTATAGGGATGCTTTCTAGAAATATTCTAGAAAGATTACAAGAAAAATCTAGATGACCCCTATCTTCTAAATATCTAACAAAATTCTAGATTATTCTATATTTACTCTAAATATCTAATTATCTAGATTTTTTTCTTTCTTTAAGTATAAAACAAAGATTAGTTATTCTACCCAATTCTACAAAGTTCTAATAAATATCTAAGATGTTTTTGTACCTCCAAGAAATCATCATTATTTTTCACACTCCCCCTTAAAGTGATTTTTTTTGAAAATATCCACACTTGTCGTAGAAGAACTCAAACGAAGCTTGGCGCCATGTCTCAATTTCTTCCGAAGTCCTTTTTGTTCTTCAATTGATAAAGATTCCTCATTAATAATTGATCTATGGAAATTATCTCCTTTTTGAGTTCTCAGACTCCCCTTTTTTCTTAACTTCTCCATAATTATATTATCCAGAAAAACACTATCAATTTCTTGTTAAGTCTCAAGACCTACATATGATCCACTGTCATATTCATCTATCAACTCCTTGATAGATTTGTTGGCATCTTCAAAACTTTCAAAAGTAATATCATTTGTCCATGAGACTTCAATATCAATTTCATTCTCTATTTGATCTTTACTTTCTCCATCTACTTTCACAAATTGCTTTGAGTCACTCATTCGCCTTGATATTGTAGATGGTTGACCAAATACTTCCGCTTTCAATACTTCTCCATCAATTCTTTCACTATAAAGGTCGCCACTAGCACATGTAGTTTCAGATATTGCATGTTCAAGACCTTCTTCTTTGATTTCTTCAATAGTAGCATCCATATCACCACTTGTAACATCTTCAGAAAATTATAACATCTCAGGAAAATTCTTTTGTGTCGGACACCTCAAACTTTTGCTTCTCTAAGGGACGAATATTTTTATTTCTAAATCTAGATCCATTCGCTTTCAATATGGAAATTATGGCACATTTCTCGAGCCTCAGCTGTTAAACATTATTTCCCACTCTGCTTTTCTGTCACAACTTTTTGTGCCATATTTCTCCTTTGGCTCGGCAATATCTTTTTATTTGTCCTATTTTTCAACATCGATAACATATAAGGAGGCCTTCTTGTCATAATAGTTAGATACTCTTCCTTCTTTTCAGATCACATGAGGATTGAGGTGCGACATATCTCTTGATTTCCTTTGAGTTTCTCTGTTAGGATACAAGACATCTCCTTCTCTGTCTTTGACAATTTACCACACTAGCCAACTGCTTGGCTAGTAATTATTGTGACGACAACAAATTCTAAAATTCCTCCAAGGATAGTTATTGACCCATCCTTGAATCGACGTCACAAACGGAATATATTCAGGCTCTAAACCACAAATGAAAATTCTTCTCATTCGTGCTTCAGAAATAGCCTCTTTCGAATTCAACGAAGATATCTCAGAACATAAGTTCTTAATCTTCAAAAAATACTCTGAGATAGAAAGATTACCTTGAGTGGTGTTAGCCAATTCATTCTCCAATATCTGCAACTGAGCTTCATTCTTCTTGTTGAACAAGTGATTGAGGGTCCTCCATATCTCGTGAGTTTATTTACACTTTATAATGTGATCAACTAAATCGGAGGAGATTTTCCTCTTCAGAACGAACTCCGCCTTCACATTAACCTGCTTCCACTCTTGGAGTGCCCAATACGACCCAACCAAACCCTATAATGACCAACAACATGTTATTTTTCAATCGTCAGCAGAAGGGTTGTGTCATCCCATTAACACCATCCCACAAATCTTCTCCACAAGGATGGATTCCCCATACATGTCTTTTCATTACCTTGTAATTGGACTGATTCAACACTCCAATCCCCAGTTCATTAACTCGATCACTAAAATCCATATCGACAAACCAATTGAATCTACCACTAACCCGATCTTGAATAAAATTCAAAAGTCAAAAAATGAATATGGATCTGATACCATGAAGAAAATAGCAGAAGAAAAGTATAATTCGGAAAGCCTTCTTCTAGCCCAAAATCGTTAACTAAGATCGGATGATTCAACTAAGGAAGGGGAAGCTAGAAAGGAGAAGAAATATTTTTAATAGAAGAACTTTCATATAGAAGAAGACTACTTGATTTGGATTGATAACAAGTGACTATGGTCAACTGTATTTATATTAGTATAGAGATGCTTCTAGAAATTATTCTAGAAAGATCTACAAGAAAAATCTAGATGACCCTATTTCTAAAATATCTAACAAAATCTTAATATCTATACTTTTACTCTAAATATGTATTATGTAGATTTCATTACGCCTATTCAATATCAAACTATTTAGTACCTTCAAAAAATCATCTTTATTTTTCACACTACTACCCCTAACCCATTTTTTTTTGTAATTTTATGCACCTTTTTGGCTTACCTGACAACCAAATATCTCCACGCGCCTCAATTGTGTGGAGTCACGGAGTGTGACACATAAGACAAAATGTGTACAAATTATTTTAAAAAATAAGTTAGGGGGTAATAGGACCTAAGTTTAGCTAAGTTGTGTCTACTATTTCGATCATAGTCTAGGAGGTACTTTTGCCTTATCCCTAAATTGTTCATGATTCTTTTGATTATTGAGTCTGAATTGAATATTGATCCGTAATAATGGGGGTCTTGGTAGAATATTACAAAATAGATAACTAAAGAGAAAAAAAAAAATTTGAATTATTTATGAGAGTAAAATTTGCACGGTTTGTGGTGGTTATGAATACGGGGAAGTGCTTGCTAGAGTGACGTGCGATAAGCCAAATTTTCAAGAAATGTTAAAAACTACGTCCTATTTTATGTGACACTCTTTCCTTTTTAATCCGTCCCAAAAGAAATGTCTCCTTACTATAATTAGAAATAATTTAACTTTAAAATTCTTATTTTTCTTAAATGAAATGATTTTCAACCATACAAGTATCTAAGGATTGGTCTAGACTACAAATTTCAAAAGTCTTCCCTTTTATTTTAAGCACGATGTTACGTCAACGAGTAATACATTAAAATGGGACGGAGGGAGTAGGACAGGAAAAGGTAAGTCAAATTCTTAAGAGGTCAAGCCTTTTTTATCACACTCGACCCTGTCTAAGCCCTAATTTCCATCTTAGGGAGACTTGCATAGAAAAAACAAAAGTTTCTAC
>JAKWJA010001265.1:0-47548 GCA_027704765.1 Solanum habrochaites
GATTTACCACAAATTGGGGCTTCGAGTCTAATATACTGGCAGCAAAAGTGAGAATCGTGATTGGAAAGCCTAGCAATGTGGAGAAGGAATCCAGAGCAGAAAAAATGATGCACTGGTTAAGAGACCAGACGGCCCGAAGACTTCTCAACCCATTTTCGATTTTTAAAACCCCCGAATTGTAGGGCACGCGCCTACTCTTCTTCCCCTCTTCATATGAATCGGCAAGGGGAAGACCATTAAAATGGAAAGTTGAGAGTAGAAAAGGGAAGGAAAAGTCGTGGAGAAGACTCCTAAGAGAGGACCTAATACAAGTCTGCTGCCAAAAAAATTGATGGAAAATGCTTGAAGGCAGCGGCACAATCTGGCTGCTGCAGTCAGAGAAGTGCACGAACCTTCAAGGTATTCACATTTCAAGGATACCTAAAGAAAACTGGGTTGAGTGTCTGGAGATGAGGTTGTGAAAAGAAAAATAACAAGAAAAGGTCAGGAAAGAAAGAAAAGGGGGAAAGGGTTTACAAAGAAGGTTAGAAAAGTCACAGTCAAAAGGGAAGAGATCTGAGGAAAGGAGAAGGAAAGCGGACACAGGGACATGGTCCTCAAGCCAGAAAGTTGAGAATGTCAACTGCAGAAAAGTGACAGTCTGAGGAAGGGGAAAACAACGCAGTCCTCGTGGAAGAGTGTTCAGAGTGGTTGATATGGGGTATTCTTACTCTCCGGGAAGGATTCACTGCATGACCATTGTTGGAGATCCAATCTGGCTGCACCTGTTCAACAGGAAATACCCATCCTTCATGAGAAGAGGTTCTGTGAATTCATATACAATGTAAATTCCGGAAGTGGGGCCTCCGCACAAGTGTGAACAATACTTGCTATTTCTTTGAATCAATTGAGGAGGGGGGGTTGCGGCAGATCCTCAAAGTGACTACAGAGGGGACCCGGTCGTGTGATCGAACAAACATTGCTCTCCAGAATTTGCATCCCTGATTTAAGACTCCCACAACTAAGGTTGCTAGGGATCTTAAGGAAAATTATGAGAGTGTAGTATCAAGGCTGGTCTTCGAGTTGTCAACAAGTGGTTCTTCCTCGCACAGAAAAGAGAACTAGTGCTACTGCTGTGACTTGTACGCAATGGAGATGATGTGCAGCTTTGAGGCTCTGAGCCTCCTGTCTCAGATTGAACACATCACAAAAACAGTTATGAGAGGAAACGGCAGTACATGGACATGCGGGTATGGATACTTTCTTACTGAAGTATTAAGCACTTTCAAGATTCCTCTTGGTATTGCGAAAGATGGGGACAGTTAAAAAAAATATCTCTGAGAATACCTGTTTGAAATGTGGAATGTATTGAAGGCAGAGGGCGTACAAAAAGCAGATGGCTCAACTTCTGAGGACCCGGATAAGAGTACAATATGAGAAGGAAGAAAGAAAGGAGGAATAGGACTTTTTGAGTAGTAAAGAGGCTGTGAAATTGCCGTACTCAAAGCAGAGCTGCTCATGCAAAGTGAGGGACCTGGTTCTTTAGTTGTTACAAGCTCTGGCGAAAGGAACCGTGATGTTTGAAGGCGGAAAGAGAAATGCCTTGCAGGGAAAAGGCCATCAAGGATAATGATGCTTGCCAATGCCGACTCACTCTTATTATCCAGTCCCTCTCCAAAAGACCCCCTCTTCCTAAATTGCAATCAATCTCGTCCCTGGTCATTTTTTGTGTGGCTGTGCTTCTTCGTGTTGATGAAATTTAGTTTGCTTTAATGTGTGTATTTATGTGTAAAATGGCTTGTTGGTACTTTATTCCTTATGTTTGTTCGTCCTTTGTTCTTTGCGACTGCTCTTCCTTACTGTTTGATTGCTTATTAGCTCTGATCGGCTCATATTTATGATGACTCAATGGTTTACTGCATCTCCTTTTTATGATGCAAAAGGGGGAAGTAAACTTGTAGTAGCTAAAATAAGGGGGAAGTAAAACTGTTAGTACATAAATAAGGGGGGTATATATAGTAAGAGGATTCTCGAATACAATGTCAGGAGTGGGGGGCCAACATTATGGGTGAAGACTTCAGATTCAATCATGGTTGTAATCATCAAAAAGGGGGGAAAATGTTTATTTGTAGTTTTGATGATTTGACAAACATGGGCCTCATAAAGGTATCAGTTCTCTAATTGTTTGCAGGTATCTTGTTTGAGGTATGCAGAGAAGAAACAAAAAACCAGGGACTAGTAGAGGGCCAGGATCTATGAACAATGAGTCAGTCGAATGCCAGCGGAGAAGGGTACAGAAAGTAGTGACACACTTCCGATGGCGTCAGAAAAGTGGAACTTTTTTTAGCAAATGGCAAAGGAGTTTAGGAAGGGGACTTGCCCACATAATAAAAGCACTTTCCTGTAAAACACTTTTGTGGGGCTTTTGCCAACTTGATAAAAAACTTTCAAGAATCTTGCAAAAGGCTGACACAAAGCAAAAGGCAGAATTATCAAAGGACAAAGCAACATCTGGAGCTTTTGTTTCAGTGTTTAGGAATTTATTTCTTGTTCTTAAATGTAAAACCACTCCTAAATCTATAAAGGAATTGGTGTGTTGCTGTTAGAAGTCAAGTTTGTCCAGGTGGGATCGGATAGCTTAGTGGGTAGATTGTTTTTCTAACTTAGGCTCGGTTGAGCAATAGAGGACTATTACGAACGGTAAGATGATAATCTTTCTTACGTTGGTTGTAAGCGTTTGTGTTTCGCTTTTGCTTTGAGATTAGTGAAAAAAACGATTGAAAAATCCGGAGGACAGGTGGGGTTTACTCCCATTAAGCCAGGAGGTTTCCACGTAAAAATCATGTGTTGATTTAATGCATGTAACTTTCTGGTATTTTTCTGAAGTGAAGTAAGGGACCTGGTCCATTACTTGTTAAGTGAAGGCACATATTCTATCAAATTTGAATAAAATTGAGCAAATAAACACATTCGTCCAACATGACACCATACATAACTATTTTGTATTCTGCGAGACATCCTATTATGTCATGTAGGAAACTTGTGTCTATTTGTTCAATTTTATACAAGTTTATGTAGTATCTACTTGTGCACATTCAAAAGTTAGAGTGTATAGTTGTTCGTCGAAACCAAGTTAAAGGTCATTTTTATGTATTATATATGATATTATATATCATGTTTGAATAGATTATACTCCCTCCGCTTAAAAAAATGACCTCCTTTCCTTTTTCGTCCGTTTAAAAAAAGAAGAACCTCTTTCTTTTTTTAGTAACATTTTAATTTCGGTTTTCCACGTGTTTAAGGCCACAAGATCAAAGGATAATTTTGTAAATTTGACCTAACTTTAATTTAGGACCATAAGATTGAAAAGTCTTTTTTTTATTCTTAGACTCAGTGCTAAATCAAACCAGGTTATTCTTTGTGAAACAGATAGATTATTATTTTTTGTCCTTATATAAGATAAAATAGATTGTACGGATAAAACTATTATGATAAAATAGAATTATTAAACAATACATAAACACAAATAAGAAAAAAATATTAAGATAATGTGATCATACCAGATTGATCGTTTATTTTGGAAGTGTAAAAACTTATCATGCATTTTTATGTTAGAGGTACACAACAAGCTAGAGAACTACTTGGCCTACTAACTGCATAAGACATCATTTTTCGGAAATAATGGTGGGAACCTATTGTCCTTTTCCTTGGCTTTCAAAGAGAAGTAGATAGGAAACAAATGGTGAAGTCATAAACGCCAACTACCTTGTTTTGCATTTATTGTCCTTACTAGTTTCTGACAACGTGCGTTGCACGTTAATTTTACTAATTAAATTTCATGTATCAACAAGAATAAATAAAAAGGGATTGCACATTTGTCATCAAGCAAAAAGTATGTGCAATTAATTAATATAATATAGTCTACCTACCACCCCAACGGCCCATCTCAACCACACCACACCAACTACAATACCCTTACGAACACCCATTACTCTCCTCCCCACTACCCACCCTCGCGCACTCAAACATCCGAGCGATTATTTCAACCCTCCCACACTCCCTTTCAAGACCACCTCACGCCCCTTGAAACCTTATTTAATTTGTATTAAGTCTTTTGATCCTCCTAAATATCAAGTGATAACGTTTATAGCCATTATGGATATTAAAAAAAATACACACACACTTATTGATAAGATTGCCTATATTATTTGTAATGAGAAACGGTAGACTGAAATATATTATTATATTTAAGGTTCTAAAATTAAAAGCATACAATCAAAATTATACAAAATAAAAACAATTACATTTAAAAATATAAATGACAAGATATATAATTTAAACACTGAACTTTATACATATCACTATTTCAAACAAAAAAATCATAATAATAGCTAAAAATTATACACACAATGAGTTTATTAGAACACAAACAAAAATTAGAAAAACAATAACGTCTTGATGGAGGAATATATAGAAAGAGATAGAGATATGAGGCTTAGGCCTGTCTAAAACGAAGTCAAGTTCTTACACCCCACCTCATGTACATTCTATTTTTTCATGTTTTTTTCCCTTTATCATAGACTTGGAATAGTTTTTTTATTATCAGTTGCAATGGCAATTTCTTCATTTTTCAAAATGGTTATCACATATTCTTAAATAGTAGTAATATGTCTGTTTAAAATTCGTATATTTTTCAGTCTAAATAATAGTGTTGAAGGTATAGATAGATTTGGAAAGATGAAAAATACAAGTAATAGTTAGATTATAAGAGAATTACAGTACCACGAATAATTATTACTTTGAACTTGGAACTAGTCTAGTTTTTGGGGACTGCAATAATTAAAACGAATGAAAAACACAATCATTGTAATTAGTAATAAATGAGCCAATTGGCATTACAAGTCATCTCAATAATTTATTACTAATCCCATTCATATAGCATAACAACTTTTAATAGCTTAGTAATAATAAAGCAAATAAATAAAAATCAGTGCATATTAACTCGGATAAATGGAGGGGTAACTCTTTCATATGCCAGTAATATTCTAGGATATACATGTACAATTAAAATATATTTTCACATTTCAAATATTTAATTATTGCTTATATTTTATTAAATTAAGAAATTAATTAAGGAAATGCAAAAAAACAAAAGCATCCACATTTTTAGTAAATGATAACAATTTAAAATTAAACTAAATAATTAAAGCTTTTATAACATTTTAATTTATAGTAAGGGTAAAATTGTAATTCAACATTTAACTTTTTTTGTTCCCTCTTATAATAATATATGATAGGTAGGGGTGTTATATTATATGAGGCGAATGTGGAAGTAAAGATTAATACAGACGTCATACTTACGAAAGGAAATTTATTTAAAGATGTATTGATCGATATATGTGTTGACATATTATGAGATATAAGATGGAATCCTGGAGAAAGAAGATATAAGGGGGTAAGGTGCACATGACTCATCTCTAGCTTACCAAAAATACGATCCTAGATAGAAAAGTATGGAGGACAAGGATTATGATCGAGTGTTAGTCCATAGTCGAGTGATTTTCTCTTTCCTATGGGACAACATGATTCGAGCTTAGAACACATTATATGCTTCTTCTACTTCTTAGTATCTTTTTTTATTGCTTTGGAACAGAAGGGTTTTATTATGAGCAAACTACATAAATCTCATTACTTTAGATCCTAATTACTAGAATTCTCGTTAGTTATTTATATTACTTTATATACCATTTTTTGGCTTTCGAATACATGTATCATGGCCCGTTAGATATATGTATCCATCAGATTTGAAAATCGAGATACACTATTTAATTACTTTTGAATTAAAGATTGTAACTTATTTCCTTAATTAAAGGAGTAAATGATGGAAATTAACAACCAACACAGATATAGAGAATTCTTCCAAATCAACTATAATTTGTTTTACTAAAACATCAAAATCATAAATCTTAATATTTTTGAAATTTTAAACTTCATCTTCTTCGTCAATATCTTTCTGTGTATCCTCAAGTTTCGAGTTTTTTTCCAAATAGTCAACATCACATATTATTGAGGCATTCAGATTCATGACTCTCTGAAATTGAATACAAAAATAAAGAATGAAATATAATTTAATAGCATGCAACTGGCTGGTACTGATTTATGATCTTGACAACGTTTCTGAGCCATCAAATGGGGAGTGCTGCTTTGTTAAGCCAGCCCAACAATGACACACCATCAGTATTATTATTGCTAATAATGGTGAAGTATCTTTTGAGCGAGATACATCAATTGCTCCATTGAGAGTTGAAGGTAGAATTGAAACTCCATGTAATGCTACTTCATATACATACATAATATTTGGTTCATTTCTTTTCCAGAAACACAAAAAGTGTATAAATATTCTTCTTGTTCGATTTTCTTTCTTTAAATCGCGATTCCTATCTTCATTTTCCATTGTAACCGTGAGAGTGAAGTTATGCTTAGCCAAATCATCATCTTTTCGATTTGAAATTGAAAGTGTTAGTGCTGCAAAAAGAATTTGAGACACAAAGACAGTAAAAGTTTAAATACATTGCCATAAAATTGACATAAAATAATCAGATACATAAAGATACTTGTTCGCAACAAATTTTCGTAAGCGCGAAAAATTAACTGCAAGCAAAATAAATAAAAGGAAAAAATGTTGTTTATTTTAATGAATCAGTTTGTAGTACAAATTTTTGTTCTTTGATTTTTCCGCTAAGTTTCTATGGCGATTCGAGGTCTTCAGTAGGTATTTCTCAATCGTTGGATGATGTAGAACTCCTCGGAGCTGTTGTCGATTCTCTGGGACGTAGAAAAAGTGCCTCGTCGTTGTAGATCGATCGAGGGAAGAACTCCGTTTGATCACTCCTCGAAGAAAACTATGATGTTGAGGTTTAGCTTTCCTCTATTGTTGAATGCTTGTTGAATGAGGTTTCAGATCGTCTTTGAATGTATTGCCAGTCCATCACCCAGTCTATAGTTGTAGGAGTGGACAAAATTGCTCTGGGCTTGGCCAAATGATGTCGATTTTGACACTTGGCGGCATTGTGATTCGTTCTTGCATTTGGACTAGGATACCACCTCATTTGGACACGTGACGCACCTTGTTGGTCTAGATGCTAGTCACTGTGACACGTTGGAATGGGTTTGGGCTTCAGGTGACACATGAACCTTGGATTTGAATTAAATAAGAATTAGCTATTATTTGTAAAGCGAAAATTAATTATTAAGCCCAAATTAAACATTGATTTAATTCAAATTGGGTTATGATGATTGCCAATACAATTTTTGTGTTACAAATGCCCCTTATTCAGGCTTGTAGAGTAGAGGCTTGCAGAGTTTGGCAACAAGAGTAGATTTAAAGTGTCATAATGTTGTTTCCCTTTTTTTTTGGAGACTTCTAAAGTTGTAGGTTTGCCAAAATTTTGCGACGAAAAGTTGAAGTCTTCATGCGAATGGACCATGTCGATATGTTAGAGGTCAACCTCTGTACCAGAGTCGTCACATGACAATATTCTCTAATATGAAGAGGTCATTTGACTTTAGGTTGTTATAAACGCATTTTCGCTTTGAAGTGTTTCAAGATCTTGAAGATATCGCATGACATTTCTTCATAGTTGTTGTAATTTCATTTGAGTGATCAAACGAAGGGACCGCCCATTCAATGAGCAAGGATGGCGTCACAAGTTGAATTGGTGATAGAGACTTGTAGTTTTTGACGCAAAAATATTAGGATTCGCTTAAATGAAACGCAACGAAACAAATTCAAATTCTCATGACGCGAGTCTTTCTCCTTCGGGCATACTTTTTCATGTAGTTTCTGAGAAAACTTTACCGTAATTTGGTTAATTTGATTCCCACAGAAAATTTTCATAATTTAATTCTTATGAAAATTTACCATAATTTAGTTTAATTTAGTTTATACGGAATTTCCATAATTTGATTCTCATGAAAAATTTCTATAATTTAATTCTTATGAAAACTTACCATATTTTGGTTTCTATGGAATTTCCATAGTTTGATTCTCATGGAAAATTTTCATGATTTAATTCTTATGAAAACTTACCATAATTTGATTCTATGGAATTTCCATAATTTGATTCCCATGGAAAATTTCCATAATTTAAATTCTTATGAAAACTTACCATACTTTGGTTTCTATGAAATTTCCATAATTTGATTCCCAATGGAAAATCCATGATTTAATTCCTACGAATATTTACCATAATTTTCATTATTTGTAGGCAATAAATTTTCCATCATTATAATTTTACATAATTTGTAGGAATCAAACTGATGTCTCCCTATTTTGAAATCTATATATACCCGTATGTGCATTGTCGTATCATCAAGTTCAATTGAGTCCTCTCTCAAGTAAATTCTTCTCCAATTCTGATTTTCGTCACCCCTTTTTAGCTCAGCACAACTTTGGTAAAAAGTTCATATCTCATTGTAGGAATATTAAAATCGTAATCCATTTGATTTTTCTGAAACTAGGCTCGCAGATCTACAACATATCAAAAAATTACTGTCAGACGATTCTCGAATTTGCTCAGGTGATTTTTTGAACTCAGCCTAAAATTCTAATGAATTGAACGCATCAGTTTTGCGCGATTTCGCAGAAAAATTCATACCTTAGCGTAGGAATAACGAAATCACAAGCTGTTTGCGATGTTGGAAAGAAAATTCATAGGGGTACATTTTATACTAAAACCACGATTATATCGCATCTGTGCTGATTCAATTTCTATTTGAAATCAGCCTGTTACCAGTCGCAATAAAATTTGAGGTTATCCCTTCACTTTGGACTTAGTCTTAATCTTAACTTTTTCCTTTTGTTTAATTTCTTTTTGCAGATATTTGATAGAAAAATACGAATTTTATTTCGCAACATGATGCACTTCCGCGAATGAGATTCTCCACATCCTTTTCTTGAAATAGCATGTGATGCCAAAGTTCTACTTCTGGAAGTTCAACCTCCTGCTATCGGCGTCTCTCCCTTGTTAGTGGGGCATATGATGAATCTCTTATCCTTAAATAATGGTAAAAAATGGATACCAATGACGTTATGAGAAACTTTTCGAGCAAGACTACTAGCATGAAAGTTCCTTACTGAAGTCTGCAATCCATCATGACGCAATGTCTTCCAATTTTTCTCATTCTGATAGAAATTTCAACAATTGGTGTGTTCCCTCTTCTAACTTTGGCGATGTTTGCTACAGACCTGGCTATTGGGAATGGGTAGAGGATGTGTTCCCCTCCACAAGGAGATTTTGGAGCTCATCAAGGTCTATGACGTTGTATATACTTCTTTGTTCACGTACGACTATAACGACAATGTACTCCAAGCTTTTTGAGAACTTTGGTGCCCATCTACCAATACACTTTCTACTTTCATTGGAGAGATGTCCATATCACTTTGAGATTTACAAGCCATAGTAGGTCTCCCCGTACAAGGGTATTTTTACGATGAAGTCGTTCCCTCGGCGAAAGAATTGACACAGACGGATACTTAAAGAGAATTGCTTCTTCCCCAAAGTTATCGATATTTGTTTTTGGCCTTCTACAAATTAGTGAAAGATGATCTCCAAGAGGTGTCTGTCTATGATTGGGTGAAGTTTTGGTTTATAAGACCTTATAGATATGTCGAGCCTCTGCAAAAAGTCTCAAAGGTACGAGTCACAAAGAGAAGATCAAACCACAATCCTCATGGACACATTGATTCAACCTTCCTACCGCGAACTGACGAGGAGAATGTTGGGAAAGACAAGGCACTAACAAAGAATGCCTGACAGGATAACAACGGAAAGAAAAGCAAGAAACCCAAGTCTACACTCTTCCATTCTCGTTTGAACCCAGAGAAGACAAAACAACCACAAGCCAATAGATAGTAAGGCCGCAAGAAGTAATTCAAAACCAAACAAATATAACAAGGCAATCAATAATAAACAATCACCACAAGAACACCAAATTTAAGTGGTGGAAAAAAACCCTTCGGTTTTTTGTTGAAGAGTAAACAAAAACCACGGGACAAACAGATCCACTATAATCACAAAGAGTTACAAGTATTGTATCAAAATTGGCCACAAAAAATCTAGGGGCCCAAACGCGCGCAAAACAATAAGATTTGCCACCAAACTAGAGGAATTAAAGGAGCAAAATCACCAATTTTGAGCTACTGTTAACGATAGCAAACTGAGCTGCAAAAGCCACCAAAATCTAACTCTGGTCAGTTTCTAATCAAATTTGAGATGAGATAATTATTCTGTCAAAAAATAAGCTCAATCGACAAGAAACGAAGTGGGAATCACACTTTGAATTGCGCTGTAGGGCTGAATTTAACTGCGAACGAACGAAAAATGCTCTCTTTCTCTGTTGGCTGCTGAAAAAAACAAAACTCTCTGTATATTATTGAAAATAAGACCCTAAGAGATTATAATTTTCCTCTAAGAATGTGGCCTATGGAAAAAATGGGTTTGGTCCAAATCTGCGGCTTTGATTATCCACATTAGGAGGGAAAAAAGGCCCATAACCAAAATTCTCCCCCCACGACTAGTGGAGGAGACAGCCATCCCGGCCGCGAGGCGACGGGGCGACCATGCAACAATCTTCAAACTTCCTCTTGGCAAAGATAGTCATCATATGGAACCAGTGTCAGTGTCTGAATCATTTTCAGCTCAAGCAACATTAAATCCAACACATCTGAATCCAATGGTATCCACATCAATGTGTTTAGACCGACCAGGGAACTAGAATTCTTGCCAAGAGGTATGCACTTTACTGTCACAATAAGAGCACCTACCTCTCTTGAGCCACAAACCAAGTTTTCCCCAAGAATCTTCGTCATCCAAAGCAATTCTTTACAAGCTTCAAGCGACAGCAAGAAGCTCAGCTTATCTGGAGTAAAAAGGGGATAGCAGCAACACATTTTTGCAAACCAGATTGCAGAAGCACAACTCCCCTGCAAAAGAACCAAGGACTGAAGTAGACTTGCGAGTAAGAGTATCAACCATCACCAGCCCAGTATTGAATCAGTATAACAACAAAGAATAGGCTTCCGTACAAAACACAAACTCAACTAGAAGTGCACTAGTGATATCTCATAACCCACTTCACAGCCTTTCACCAATGTTCTCTTCCGGAATTAGAAAGGAAAACGGCTAACAACTCACAACAGGTGAGCAATAGTCCGGTCTCTGCTACAAACCATCGCATTACATCAAACTACCACACCTGATGAGTCATAAGGAACTTCTACATATCTTCCTTCCTCCTCATATAGAAGGACACTGTTTAGTGCTCAATTTTTAAAGTGCATAGCTAGAGGTGTTCACTGACAAACCCCCCTTAGCTTTTCCATGCTGAATCGGCGAAGTACTTTATGGAATGTACTTCTCTGTGATAATACCAATTTCTTGGCATTTCTATTCACGAACAATATGCATGCCAAGAATATGCTTGCTGGTGCCTAAGTCGTTCATAGCAAAAGATTACTTAACTCTTGCTTCAACTTCTGAATCCTGCAAATATTATGACCAAACAACAAGAAGGTCATTCAAATAAAAGCAAACACAATTTAAAGGCACATTAGAGAACTTGCCACAAAACAAACAATGGTGCTGAAGAAGTCTTCTTGAAGCCTGCTGACTCATAAAGAACCAAACTTCCTGTACCACTGCTGGGAAGCTGGTTTCAAACCATACAAGCTATTCTTCAATTTGCAACATACTCTTTACCTTGACCGTCCAAAACCTTCCGGTTTCTCACTAAATTTCTCATTAAGTCACCATGGAGGAAAGCAGTCTTTAACATCCATTTGCTCAACATTTAAATCGAGACTTGCAGCCAAGCTAGAACACATGAAGGTGGAATCTTCACAAATGGAGAGAATATATCCATCAAAATCAACTCCCCGTTTCTGATTAATCCCTTGACAAACTAAGATAGATTTGTACCGTTGGAACTGGATTACCATCTTCATGGTCACCCGAAAAACCCACATGTTTTTCACAGCTTTTCTGTCACTGTAGGGTAATTAACCAATCAAAGGTATGATTTATCTGCAAAGATTTAATCTCCTCGTCCCAGCATCAACCACCTTTAGTTTTCTTTCATTTCCATGGCCTCATCAAGACTCTCAGGTTATCCCCGTCAGTCAAGAGTAAATTTTATCATTGGGAGAATAACGAGATTGAATGAATTTCTCTCTCTTACTAGATCGTCTGAGAGGAGAACTCTCTGGAGCATCTATAATTAGTTGTTGGACAACCAACTCATTTTGACACTGGAGCATCAAACAACATCATGCCCAGCATCTGAAACATGTCACCATCTTCATATCAATTGATTTCCTCATTATGAAGATTTCTCTGGCGGTATGTAATAGTCACAGGGGAACTGGACAACCTAACTAAGATCTCACACTATGAAAATCAGCACTGTCAGCTTTGTTGAAAAGCTTCAATTGTTTGGTCTTCAAAAGAACCAAAACATCACGGGGCCTTCTAACAAGTTGTTCTCAACAGGATCATAGAAACGAAGCCAAATTCATCTTGCAAAACCAATAAGCACAATGCCCTAGTTGAAATCAAACCTTTGAACTTTCATCCCTTAGGAACATATTGTCCACGGACTTCTTTACACCCAAAGACTCTAGATGATCCAAAAACATTTCCTTACCCCGCAAAAACTAATGTAAGGCGGAACCCTAATCACCATCTAATTACAGCAACAGCAGGAGATAAATGCTAACATAAGCAGAAGTATTAAGTGCTTCTGCCCAAAAGGAATCTGACGTTAGCATCTTGAAAGCATACATCTGACCCTCTCAACTTAGAGTTCTGTTCATCCTCTATGACGAATAAACCATTTAACTGAGGAGTCTTTGGAGAGTTTTATGATGCCTACTAACCTGCTCTCGCTAATATCTATCAAAAAGGACCAACCAATATACTCAAACCACCATTATCTGAGTGGAGGCATTTCAATGTTTCCTGTTTGCTTTAAAACCAGGCCTGAAAACGCTTGAGCACATAAGTACTTGATCCTTGGCTTCCACGGGAAAATACCCAGAGTTTCGAGAATGATCATCAATAAAAGTCCAAAGTAGAGTGCACCAACATGAGATCTTACATGACTAAAAGGACCCCCACAAATCAGAATGGACCAACTCAGCAATCAGCTTATTGAAGGCGGAATGACTCTGAAAAGAAACTCTTTTCTGTTTCGCGGCTAAGCAGGAACACATTTATTCAACTTTGATGATTCACTCCAGAACAGAAAATCTTTCTTAGCCAAAACTATCAATCCCCTTCTCGCTGATATGAAGCAGCCTTTCTATGCATAACTCTGATGAAGTATCATCTACACCAAAATTACTGAGTCTCCCGGGACATGGAGCCCTGAAAACATAAAGTTAGACAACGTGGTCACCACGAGCCACAATAGCAACCGAGAAGGAAGCGGCCCGAGGTTTGGGTGGAGTACTGGCCAACACAAGTGTATTACCATAACCCTCATTATCAATAATCCCACAGAGAAATCACATCAAGCGACCATCTGGAGCATGCCTGACAGTATTGAGAAATAGTTTGGAACCATTGTTACTTCAAACAAACTGTCCCAAATGCCAATAACTTAATCAGGGATTTATTGCCCATTTCACAACGTTCCACAACATTACCTGGAGTAGTTATAAGAAGAAAAATAATTCCCTTCTTTGGCGTGAATGGAGACATTAGGAACAGAAATCAACCAAAACCAGCTACTAGCTCATCACGAACCAAGATTTAATGGCCATTGCATTCACAAGAAACACAAGAAGATCATTTCATGCAACAACATCAACAACGATTTTAGTTATAGAATTATAGTCGTTTGTTGTATAATATATCTCTTGTGATTTTTGAACAATATGTAATGATATGTAACATTTGTGTCGGCAAAGCTCACACTAATATTCTGGTATTTAGACTTGAATCGTGCTTTTACTTTTACCTCTATACATTCTGACCTCTGGACTTGTTCTTCCCACTATCCTTCAGTAACCAAAACATGGAGTGTGAAGCCATGAAGACGATGAGGCTTGAGATAGTCTCGCATTTCTTCATTCAGACACGCTCTTAGCTATATTCCAGGGTTACACACCCTGGGAGGGAGAAGAATAGTCACAAGAAACTCGAAGGTTCCCCAATAGTCTGGCAGAGTATTAAGAAGCCAAAGTCCTGTATTCATCATAAAAATTTACACCATTACGGACAACTGGTCAGAAACCCTTTGAAAATCATTAATATGATAAGAAATAGAAGTTCCACTCTTTATCCTGATATTCATTAAGTGTTTCAATAGGAACAACTTGTGTTGCCAGTCTTCGAAGCATTAATTACAAAGTGTACGAGATTGTCCCACAAAACTTTTGGCATGGGTCTAATTGCAAAATTATGATTTCTAACATTATATTCAAAACCATCTGTCCTAATATAGCCACACCCACAAATCCTGCCAGATAATCAAAATTCCATTCTTCATATTCAAAAGACTGAGGTTATTAGAAGCAAACACATAGGTAAATGCAATATTCTTGACAATCGAAGATATTCATCTTTTGCCTTTCCAAATTGATAGTTTACTACCATTTTAAACACACTTATTCTGGCTTCATATTTGCCGTCCATCATTCAAAAAGGACAACAACAAATAACCAATGCCCTGAACCTTTGTGGGGTATAGAACAAGACCTAACAAAGAAGGCTGACAGGATAACAGCGGAAGAATATCCAAAGTCTATAATTTCCCTCCGAATTTTGATAACCAAGACGGAGACAAACAACCACAGCAATATGAATAGTAAGACAACAAGTAATTCAACCAAAACAAAATTCAAAAACGGCAATAATAAACCAATCACACAAGACACCCAGATGTAGTGGAAAAACCTCGATGGAGAGTACAAAACACCACGGGACCAAAAGATCCACTCTATAACACAAAGAGTACAATATTGTTCTAAAAAATTTGGGCCACCAAAAAAAGTGCAAACACGAGCAGCAACAAACCCAAATCAAAGCATTGCCACCAAATCTAGAGAATTAAAGGAAGCAACCTCACCAATTTCGCAGCTATGTTCACGATAGAAAAACTGAAGCTGCAGGCCAACCAATCCAACTCTGTCAGTTATAATCAAATTGAGATGAAGAAATATTTTTTCCAAAACATGCTCAATCGGAAAAGAAAAGAAGCGGGGGAATCACAATTTAAAGTTGAAGTTACGGGGCGTGAGCTTGAATGCGACAACTGCTCTCTTTTTCTCTCTTTTTGATGCTGAAAAAACTCTCTGGTATATGAAAATAAGACCTAAATAGACTTTTATTTTCCTAATAGAATGGGCATATGGGAAAAAATGGGTTGGCTTCCAAATGGGCTTTTATTATCCAATAGGAAGGGGAAAAAAAACCTAGACCCAACAGAGGAATGCTCCTTTGTCAAGTTTATATTGTGAAGAATCACTTGAGATGAGACAAACTTGGAGCCTTCTTGCTTGTTGGATTTGGCAACATTATTTGCTTCCAAATAAGAAAGTCAATCATGCTGTGCGCCACTAGTGTGTTTAAAGTTGCGAGTTTGGTGAATCTGGAAAGAAATTCCCTTAGGCAGTCCCAGTTCTTGCAAGCATTATCCGGGGGCTTGAGAGAAATATCTACGTCTTCAAATTTTGAGTGTGGCAAAAAAATAATTTTTCCCCATACACTATGTTATATGGTTGGGCTTTGGGGAATACTTTGTGGAATATATAGTGACAATCGTTCACACGATCGATACCTCTTTGACAAAATTCTGGCTAAAGATGGATAAGTTGTTTTGTGATTTTATGACGCCCAAAAGTTATTTAACATTGATGATGCACTCGCCATCACATCATTTCGAAGGATGCAAGGGAAGGGATGGCACCTTTACCGATAATTTGGCAAGAGATTTCAAATTCGTGGAACGAATATGTCATAAGCCCTTGTTTTAGGTATGTAACCCTTATGCATATGATTCCAAGTTCATCTGGAAACATAAAACCAGGCAGATTTAGTCGACAATTTGATTTTTGTCAGAGATCCCCGGAGGGCGGGAGATCTTATGGGATCCTTAGGATGGTACACTGTTAACATTGGTGGTGCTGCAACTTTTGGAATTCTCTTTTTTTGTTCGATTCAATACCTTTTTAAATCAATGATTCAACGTGCCCATAGAGGGTGCTCCTCTAATGACCCACGAGTATGGAGACTGGTAGCATCATAAAGAATGAATACTTCCCAAGGAAAACCTCACATTACTTTGAAGAAGATAAAGCCAAGACTCCAGAAGTCCTCAGTAAAGAGGGCTTCTGCTCAACCAAAGGAAAAATCACATCTTCTTCTAAATCCAAGCGAAGTCAAATGATACTTTGGGTGCAAGTAGCAAGACATCATCCAAGTCCCCCAAAACTTGAAAGATCGGGAGTGCCTGCGAAAGCAAATAGAGGCACCTCACATCCGCCTCAAAGGCGACTTCACTTGCTTCCAAAGTTGGCCATGGTTCTTCTACAACAAATGAACTTCATGTATCATCAGACAATGATAATGATCAAACGTCAAATCTTGAGGTGCCTTGTGATGAAATTTCTCTTATGTATGCTTCACCGAATGGTGTTGGACGATCAATGTTTCTTCTAGTCCAACGGATCATCACTGGAATTGTCCAAAAAGAAAGGCACACGAGCTAGATGATACTTGTTGTGGTATCGATATTTTAGATACTATTGTCATTGATGATAACGACTTTGTTGATGAGGATCCGAACTCAGCATCTCTATTTGAATTAGCAAAAGAAGTAAGGCCCTTACCTTTTTCTTTTTGAATCTGATCATTTTTTTATTTCTTATAATTTTTTTTATTTTAGTTGGACCTTCAAGAACTATATGGTGACGACCTTAACAATGGTGTGGTTACAGATTTCACAGTAGATCTTAATGATCTTGATGCGGCGGCAAAGACTTCCATTCTTCCATTAATAACGTGATGCCTTTATCAGAAGTTGTTCCACGAAGAAAATCACCTTCTAGTGACATGATGCCTTCATTGAGACGTGGTGCTCTTACTTTTGAGCAACAAGAAACCATTTACCGTTCTAAATCATCCTTTGTTTATGAGATGTGGGGCGCATTGTGTGGATGTATTACACAATTTTCCTTAGGTTCTTCGGATGACTTTACAACATTGGAGTTAAATATAACTTCAACTCTTGAGGATATTACAAAGGTAAACATTCTTGATGTCTCTTATTTGAAGGATCATGCAGAGAATTTCTTCAAGTTGTACGCAGAGTATGATACTTTAAGACCATCAAAGATAACTAAAGAATCACATGAAAAAGGCCTCTCTGATGCAACGCCGTCTTGATGGTGCAAAGTTGGCACATGAAAAGTTGGATGTATCCATGGAGAAACTTCAAGCAACTCTAGCAGATATAGAGAAAAACTTAAAAGCCTTATCTTCCAAGAAAAAGGTCACCGAACTCATTAACAAATATCAAGAGAACTTGTCCAAAAGTCAAGAGAATGTCACCATTATGGAGGGCGAGATTTATACCATTGAGGCAAATAATGTGATGTCTAACGACGAGATTGAGAAACTAGCCAAGCTAGAAGGGGCGATTGAGAAAATTCGCCAAGAAATCATAAGTTTCAACCTCTTTCCGTAGTTTATATTTTTTTATTTATTTGCTTAGGATTTTCTAATTCGCCCGTTATGGTGTAGTGTTTTTTTTTAAGCAATAAAATAGTGACTTATATTTCAATAAGAATTTTCTCCTCTTGAATTTTGAATTTTGATTATTTCTTTCCACGATTTCGTCTTCTTTATTGAAAAAAAAGGACTCCTTAAACTAGCATTTATATGAGGATTGCAACAAAACGTTAATTTTTCAGCTTTGCACATATGTGGAAGAAAATTCATAGCATGAAGTAGGAGCATCAGAATGATGAGATTCTTTATTTGTTGGAAAGATAACTTAGAGATCTTCATTCTGTATAAAAATGAAATCCATGGGATTTACGGTTTAGTAAAATTTTACTTCGAAGTTGGCTCAAAATCTGCATGCTTGAATCTTCAGCTTTGCGCACACGTGAAAGAAAATTCATAACGCGGAGTAGGAGCATCGTAATAATGAGATTCTTTTTTTGTTGGAAAGATAACTTTGATAGCTTCAATCTGTATAAAAATCAAATCTATAATATTTACGGATTAGTATAGGTCTGTGTTCAAAATTGACTCAAAATCTGCGTGCTTGAATCTTCAGTTTTGCGCATCTTCGGGAGAAAATCAATAACTCGGTGTAGGAGCCTCGAAATGATGTGATTCTCATTCCGTTGGAAGCATAACTCATATAAGTACAACACATATAAAATCACATCCAAAAGACTTCCAGATTAGAGTAGATATCTTTTCAAATTTAGCACAAATTCTGCTTCGTTAAACTCTTCAATTTTGAGCAACTTTGGGAGAAAATCAATAACGCTGCGTAGGAGTCTATAAATTTTTTCAAGTTGACTATATGCGCAGAATGTCATTTCCTGATTTTTGTATACTCTTGACAACAACAACAGACTGTATCTTGAACTTGGAGTGTTTAGATCATGATTTTTGTGGTTATACCATTTCAACATAGAATTTTGATCCGAAGGGTATTTCGATTTGATGTTGTAGGTAAAGACGCCCCTAATTTTGAGTAACTTACTGAAGCATCAGTGAATTACACCAAATTATCTACACCGTAAGCAAACACACAAGTAGAATCACAAGTCACTTCATCCAACGTCAACGAATTCATCAGCCTGCCGCATATCAAAAATTCAAATCAAAATTCCTTTTGAATTGATTAGATTAATACCCGAAACTGACACCAAATATAGCATGTTTGATATGGAACTTTGAGTATCATAGCTGAAGATCCATGATTCAATATAGGAGTTTCTGTTTACGAGTTTCTTCTTTTGTTGCGGATAAGGCTTCAAGAATCTTCTACTTTGCTCGTTTGCGCTGCATTTGAACTCATTATCTAGCTAACATGATTTTTCTAAAGAGCTAGTGTGATGATCACGCAAGGCCACCAAACCTTTTTTTTTTAATTTGACATAACTCAGAGTGATTACTCCAAGTGCCTACGTACCTCAGTGAAGAGGATCAAGTCATTTCATAATTCAAGATGTTGAGTTTTATTTATTATGTTTTTTTTTATATTTTTTTGGGCTGTACACAGTTTACACTCTTGCGGGCCAGAAGTAACATGTAGTTTATGCTCATACCTTAAGGCGTGTAGCCTACCTTCATGGGAAATATTGCTTTAGGAGCTTGGTGTTGATTAGACCAACTCTTACACCATCTTGGTCGACAATTTTATAAGCGCCACTTAAATATGCCTCCTTCACAACATACTTTCCATCACATTTTGATGTAAACTTGTCACCAATGTGTTTGTTAAGTATTATGGGTCTCCGAACTTCTAAACATACTAAATATAACCAGAGAGACATATGCACGCCAGATACATTAACATAAAAATCAGATATAAGACATTAATGATTTAGGTACATTAATAAAAAGTAGATACAAGACATTTGAGTTTAGATACAGTAACAAAAATATAGATACATAAAAATATTAAACGAGATATAGGAAAAAAACACACACTAGATACATAGGGAAATTAAAATTAGGGCCGACTAAAATCAAATACAATTAATAAAGTTTAGATAAGTTTAAATTACAATTAGATGCACATGAAAATTAAACTACATGCATAATATGAAATAATTTTACCAAGTTCTGAATAGATGAAAAAGGAAACTTGATGAGAGAGCAAAAATATTAAGTAAATTAAAATTGGATCATTATTTTGGTGTTTAAATTTAAAGATAATTAATCAATCCTGATTTTAAGGAATTTGTGTATCTAATTATGTATTTTAAAATACATGATACAAAATATTAAAAGTGATAATATATGTAATTGTTTAAAGTAGAGTTAATATTAGTATATATGGTAGATATGCATATTTAGTTGGTTAATTGTTCCTTTTATTTATAGTTCCAATCACATCTCTTTTGAGAGATTTTAATAGAAACTAGGGAGATGCTTCAAAAATATAGAGTTTGTTTGTGGACATATTTGGATCCATTGACTTCCTTCCAAATTGTGCTAATATCTATAATGCGCAATTTGTTTTGAATTTTCTATTTTTGATATAAAACAAAATGAAGGTTTCATTTAATTATCATTATCATTATTATTATAATTATTACTATAGTACTATCTTCATCTTTAAATATTACTACACAATTTTTCTTTGACTTGGGCTACCCTTTTGATGGTTGTTGCTAATGTTTTTCTTTTCTATGATTTCTTTTTTGTAGTAAAACTTTTGATTTTGTCAACTCCTATTTTTTTTGGAGATACTTTTTCTGAGTCAAGGATTTATGAAAAATCGTGTCATTCTTTTTCATAAGTCATAATTATATACCTTTAAGAAGGGTTTTATTTAGGGAAAAAGAGTCTTAATACTCAAAACGACTTGATAGATCATTACAATTTCTTAAAGAAATATCTCTATTGTTCCAATTTGTCTGAAGGTGTTTGATTGAGTATGAAGTTTAAAAAATAATTAAAATATATGATTTTAAATAAATCATAAAATATCTTAAGGCAATAAATTATCTCATTAAAAACAAAATATATATTTTTACCTATTATTGAATATAAAATAATTATTATATTTAGATGGATTAAATAAAAAGTGTCATAAATTTAGACACAAGTAACATGATTTAATAAGTATTGCATGATTCTTAGGGTCTTTATTTCACGTGAAGAAGATAGAACCCATAATTGCAATATATATGATTTTTGCTTACAAGTCTCCCATGAGAAGTTTGTGATGTTAATTTTACCCAATGATAGCACTCATTGTTTTTGTGTTTGAAGTTTCTTTATGTTATTATTATAGGAAGAAGAACCCTTTTATTAGCCTAGAGACCACAATATAAAAAACCATATAATATAATTTTCATTTATTTTATATTGGATAATTTTAGACCTTCGAATTTCAAGTTTCAAACTCGATTCTGAATAATCAAATAAAACTTATATAATTTTGAAAAGGGCTAAAGTTTAAAGATCATATCTAAAATCAAAATACTATGTGTAGGTTAACTTGATATGTGTTAGAGTTGAAATGATACACTAATTGAAATGGGAATATATAGACCAAACCCTAGATACATATGAAAGACAGAAAAAGGAGAGAATTTAGTTCCTTTGTAATGTGAAAATAATAGTTCTACCCAAAGTATCTACACACAATACATCTCTACAGTGGGACAACTTGACCAATTAATTAAATTAAGATAATTTACGAAAATTCTTCTAGTTTAGAAGTTAATTTCTTAAATACACGTTAATTTGTAATATTACGAATGTTACTTGAGTTTGGTGTGTCTTGATACGTCTAAATGTCAAAATTAAGTGTAATTTACTCTAGATACACCTTATTTGAGTGGATTTGCATGTATATGGAATACATAAATAAATCCGCTCGCCACTTTTCTGTGCATTTGGTATTCTTGATACATGCAAATCACACCAGATACATACAAATACATGTATCTAGTGTGTATGTATCTAGTATGATTCACATGTATTTTGCGGTATATAGGAAAATCTCGCTCGCTCACCTCTTATTTTTGTTGCCTCTCTTCCAATTTCAGTGTCCCGTAGAAAAATGCATGTATCTATGTGTATAAAACATGTATTCAGATGTAAATTTGACTTGAAATTTCTTGTATGCAATTATTAATATTAATTAGTGGTACAAAATATAATTATTTCAAATTATAGAGAAAATTAATAAATATAATAAAGATGATTGTGTAATTCGATATAATGCTAAACTAAGTATAAGCAAATTGGCTATCTTTACACAATACACAAGATAAACGGAAAAGGGTCATATTTGCCCTTGTACTCTTAGAAAAGGGTCATATTTATCCTTCATGATACTTTTTTGATATATTTGACCTTACAATCCAACTTTAGGCACATATTTGCCCTTGTACAATAAAGTATTATATCACCATTTTTATTAATTTATGTGGCGCCTACGTGGCTCCATGTGTATATATTTTATTATAATTAAAATTTTATTTTCTATTTAGTGAATTATCCGACCCATTTATCCGATCCAACTAAAATAAAAACCCATAACCCGACTCCAATACCCATTAGCCCATAATTTCTATGTCTATCATCTTGCAACCTTTGGAGAGGAACGTCAATCACATGTTGATTGAGACTATTTGAGAGAGAAGATCCAACAACATGTAAGAGTAGTTTTATCATTTAATCTTCTCTTGATTCTTTTTGTATCGTTTTTATTTTTTGAATCTTTTCAAAATCTGGACAAAGGATCTCAAAATCTGTATATATCTTCTTTTGTTGCAATTAGGGTTCGTCAATTTTAGCATTTATAAACTTGATAATTGTAGAGCTTGTTATTTTGTCTATTTTATGTTTTTGTGTATTCTACCTCTTTACTCTATGATAGAAATTAGGGTTGTCAAATTTTGATAACTGTTAGTTTATGTTTTTGGTGTTTAGTGGTTCAGATCCTACCGAATATAAATTTAAACTGAATCCATTTGTTTTTAATGTAATTTTTGTCACCTAAATGAAGAGTCCGGAGCCTAAAGGGTACAAAATATTAACAAAAATTCCAAAACGGTATATAAAATTTTATATTAACCAAAAGGGTAAAATCTCTGCACCAACAACGACTTACCCCACCGAAAAAAGCAAAATCGCTGCTTAGGCAGCGATTTATAGAAAAAAAAAATTTTACAATTTTTTTTTAAATCGTTGCTGGGGCAGCGATTTATTAAAAAAAAATTATTTTCTATAAATCACAGCTTAGGCGCATTTGGGGCCATCGCACCAGCCTTAATAGACTAAGGGCAATTCCTGGCTCCCTGGTGGCGCGTTGCGCTAGGCCCTAGTGACTTAGGGCACTTTTTGGTGCACTACAGGCGGTATGCGCCTGGCCTATCCAGGTGCGTCTGATGGATCTTTTAACTTAATTTTCAATCTCCAAACCTCCCTAGTTCTTTCACCAAACACTTGGAACTATTGGTATCCTCAATACCCATTGAATACAACAAAAAAATAACCCGGAGAAAGAAGAATCAACAAACAATAGGCAACTAACAATTCAATCAACAAGAATTCGACACTTTTCTTCAAGAACTTCACTTTTAACATGAAATCAACTCATAAATTTGCTGAATTGAAGCAAATTGGTGTATGAGTGAACTAACCCAACACAAAAGATCTCACATACCTTAATAGGGGGATCACCTTTGATGAATTACACTCACAAATCATTGACGTTCTTGGTGAAACCTTGATCTTTCTCCCTTCTCCTTCTTCTCTTCTCTTTTTTCCCAAGCCCTGAGCGTAAATTGATTTTCCGAAAGTGACTTAAGGCTTATTTTTACCTCAATTAAACCCTTAAAACAAATAGAAAATAATTGGGTGAAAAGACTAGTTTGCTCTTACTTGAATCCGGAATTGGACTTTCCTCATTACGACAATCCAATTTCCGATAGGCATATCTCCCTCATACGATATTGAAAATGCGCAAACTCAGCGACATTGGAAAGATCTCCAAGGGCTTTCCATCAATATCAATACTTACCTCTAACTCATCTTGATCTAGAAGTTATGACCGTTTGAAAATAACCAAAAACTCACTCCTTAAACTTAGAAAAATTTCCAGATTTTATCCTTTCTTTTCAAAAATGATTATTTTCAATTTTTAGCTTATTCTTAATTATTTCGAATTACGAGATGTTACACTTTCAAACTCAACTGATTACAATTTTATCTTAGGTCAATCTTCCCAAGAATTTTTTTTATTTTTATAATAGAAGTGTCACAACCAATAAAAAATGTGTGAGGCTATAATACATTTTTTTTTTCACACGGAGATAGCGTATTATTTATATTAAATTCTATCTGAACAATTTATTTTCAAATGATACTAACTTTGTTTACAAATAGGCAAATTCACACCTGTTATTGAAAGTATAATATAGAAAGAAACAACAAGCTTTCTGCTCTATTTGCTCGCCACATTTTAGGAATTTCCTCTCTATGGTCTATATATATAGATATTAGTCCAAAAAAAACATAGATATATTACACAATTATATTATATATATTAAGATGAGAAATCCCAGCAGGGCTACGAGTTTGAAAAGATGCATACATAAATTTAAAAGAAAGCAGTACTGGAATAGCTCTTAACAACATTACTAGACAGTATTTGGATCAATGAGCTATTTTTAGGACCAACACATCTAGGGGGTTTTTGGACCCTGGCTCACCTGCCCCTCCTAATCCAACGAAATGATCCAATATCTTATGAAACTGTCCCCTCTTCACACAATCTCATTTCAAAGTCTTCCCAATTGCCATTCACTTGTCCTGGAGCTTCACGTAGCCTGCATCCAGAACGATTTGTCCAGACGTCGCATGCATTCTTGCAAATATTTCCTCAGTTGCTTCCCACCTCATTCCTTCCCAGGACTAATAACATAGTGTCCGTGGATCAGCTGAGACGTTGACATGGCTTGAAGTCTACACTTGGCCTTAGTTTTTCGTCAACTAAATTGCTTGCATGCAGTCCATCCACGGCTAGTTGCAAATTTTTCTCAGTGTTCTTGTCTATGTTAATGCTCAGAAAAGGTTCCTTCTGCAGACAAACTGGATTCTGGAGTGCCATTGTGGAATCCTTTTATCTTGGACAACATCACCTATTTTTTATACAACGATATAAACCTGCATACAAATGCAGCACTCTCGGTCAATTATATACCATCACTACTTATAGCTAAACTCGTATATGACACAATAGATAGACCGATAGCTTGTTATTTTGAATAAATTTTTCAAGTGTAGTAGATGTGGAACAACTAGACAGAACTTAGAAGGAAGATAGCAAAAGATTCCAGCATTCTATATAGGAATTGTTAACAACACAAGGGAAATGAATATCAAGCATATGCAAGTATTACAGAAAAAATGAGTACAACAGAACTTGGACAAAAAACATGTAACTCCAGAATAAGGCGTAAAAACAAACGATAAATCTTTTATCTAAGCAGAACTTAGTATTTTATGCCAGGCAGGCATATGTAAGTAATCATGTTTCCTGCAATATTGCCATAAAGAACGAAGACTAAGGACGATGCTAAACACCAAAAGTCTAAGCTGAGAGGAATTGACTCATTCAGCTGAATTACATGGAAGTTACTAAATTAGATCAGAACTCGTTCACCGGGGGATAATTATTCATGTCTCCCATATTGACCAACGAGTCGCAGGTTTTAGCTGTTATGTTCACATCCAATAATTCCCATTACCAAAGAGAGACACATTTTCATGTGCATAGAATGTTCAAGAGAAAGACTTCCAAGAAAAATTGTACCTCGCGAAACTAGTGATGACAATTTCCTACTCTTCTTCTCCAAGTTCAACTTCGTCAGCCGACTGGGAATTTGCTTGCTCCCTGCCAATGAATTTTCCTCGAGTGAGGAGGATTCAAAATACCAATATTTGGTAACACGGCATAGTAACTCCTTCTCAGGGGGGAATTTTGGGTTACATTTACCCGAGACTCCTTCTGAAGAACAATAATCTTCACTCTACTAGAGGATATTCCCTGCATATAAACTAGTTTTTTCTTCAGTAAAGGCTCCATGGACCTGTCATGACACCATAAATGTAACTTTGTATTCGGAAAGTTCGATCAAGCCGTACCAATGCTTAAACTTGAACATTTTGCTATAATGTTTTTTTGGGTGGTATCAGCCAATTCGGATCAAGGCTTCACAAACAATTTTGACATGCCACTCTTTATTGACGGGACCCGTGACTACTGCTCGCATAAGACTCCTCCCTTATGTCAACAAACAAGTGCTTCCCATACTTGTTCGAAAGTTCGAAAAGCTTGGACAATGCTATGTGCAAATTTAGACGAAACACAACTTGAACTTCACTCGCTGCAAATGAGACCAGACAAGGTGAAAGTATAAAGATGTTGAAAATCAGACCAAATAATTTACTTCAGCAGAACTACAATTGGGGCAACCAATCCTAGAAAACGTGGGAGGTGGGAGAGGGGTGGGGTCATTATCTTCTTGTATGTGACTTTAAACAACTGAGTAGTGCCTTTGCAGCGCTCGCTGCCAAACCCCCTTTATTTAAACTGCTTGCTGCTGTAAAAACAATGCTGGCCGTCCCTTCCCTATGGAATTCTCTGAAAGAAATGAACGAACTATTATTAGGGAATGCGTGATTTACGCGGGGGTTTGTAGCTATATGTATTTATGACCCAAACAAAAAAAAAACTTCAATGAAACCACCAAGCAAATTACCTGTTCCTAAAGGCAAAAGAAGTCTTGAATGTCTGCATGTCGGATTCATCATTCCATCATTGAGGTCCAACTTTGCTTCCCGGAAAAAAAAAAACTGGCAGGGTAATACAGTAATAAACCAGACTGCACAATGACCACCATTAGAGTTCCAGTGCGTTTAAACTTACAATAACAGGGTAGTAATCGCCTCCCCACTGGACAGAGCAGCTCTCACCATGGAGATTTCAATTACACGTGTGATACGTACACAAACGGTATCACTCAGACCATCTCCTATCCCCTCTATTTGAGCGTGTCCAGCTCTCATTTTGGAATCGCGCAGGTAAAAAAACTATAGACCGAGAAAAAGGCCAGACCCCGTCTAAAGCATACCCGAGTTCGTGCCTTTATAAAGTGCTACGCCAATTCTCGATTGCGTTGTCGCCGAGGTGAGGTGTGGATTAATTTGCGCTGTGAGACTATTGCGTAATGAACATAGATTTGACAAATAACTGACAAGAAAATAAAGAAGCATAGTGATAAGTCTGTGGGGATGGGAAAGATGTCATAGCAAAAAAAGGCGTTGTTCTAGAAGCCTGGTGGTGACGACTGGATGGCCAAATGATGAATATGGGATGTGTGTCGACATATAGGCAGGTCACATAAGGAAGTGAAATATGGTATAAGGGTCAGGATGCGGAAGTTAAGAGGAGACAGAATTAGAATGTCAAGAGCAGAGGGAAGCTAAAATACACGTACATAGGAAGATAATTGTAATAGGCGCGGAACAATAAACACACACACAAAGACGTGGAGACACGAACAAATAAGTAACGGGAGTACAAGATACACACTGACAGAAAACAGAACATAAGAATTGTAGAAGACAGATAAAAATAAACATAATATGAATGAAGTGTAAATACAGGAGAAAAAGAAGACATAACATAAGAAGTGACAGGATAGAGTTAAAAAGAAGAGGGACGAATCTAAGATGGTAAAGACAATAAAAAAAGCATACAGAAGAAAGGAAGCACAACAAAGAATGGAGGCAGGGTGCTGGGAGGGGGGGGGGGGGGGGGTCAGGAGGGTGCCAAGCGGTCTCTCACGGGGAAAAAATATTTCAGCCACACCACGCTTTAAGGATGCAATATTTCAATATTGAGATCACCAACCATCTAGCGATAGGGCGAGGCGTCGACACATTGGGGACAGCGTGGTTTCCCAGGCATTTGGGAGTCCTAGATTGCATGCACTGAAAGGGAAAATTATAACAGACGGCATGGCAGGGCATACGCAGGTCGTATTGGAAGCACCAACCAAACTCCTCAAATAAAATAGGGAAGGGGGCTAGTAAATTAATGCACCTGATATAGGGAGGTATGGGATATGGCTTGTTTTTTAATGGTATTGCCTAAACTAAGAAACCGCTACTCAGGTTTATAGAGTCCCGCTATTTTATTTTGCATCTTGCGAGAAGTAGAGTGCGCGCCCACCCATTAGTTGTATTCAAAAGAAAGAGGGAATACACATGGGTTATGTAGCTGTAGCGATGGTATATATACTCAAGGTTACGGATGTTCAAATTATTTTAGTTCTCATGCTCAAAGAAGAAAGGTATTTCGCCGTAACATCAGAATCCATGGTTGAAAATCTCTGGAACGTGGATTCGTATTTTTGCAAATCACGTTGTTGCAATTATTACAGGACCGGCACTTTTTAGTGAAAAATGAAGGTGCTATATTAATAATGACTAAACTTATACTGGCACAACATATAATAAAAGATAAACATGATCTCATGCACATTCAAGATGCCGTAGAAGCTCTCCACCCCACCTATATAAATGACCGTAGTATGCTCGGCCTGGACAATTTTTTTAACTAGCATAAAAAATACTTATGGATAAAATTCTCATTTTGAACCCCGCTAATGCATATAATCAGAGCTTTATGGGAGACACCTAAATGATTTTGAAAATTGAGTTTTATGTTAATTGTACTTCACTTTTCTTGTAATTTATCCCTCATAATTTAATGTATTACATTATATTTTTCAATCATTTATGTTATTTAAAATTTTAGAATAAAAATATTTTTATAAACAACTAAAAATTATATAAAGTAATTATTTAAAAAAAATTAAAGGATTTATATTATAAAATAAGAATATAAGAATCAAATAGAAATAATAATATAATATTTGAGCAGAGAGAAAAAAAAAACTTTTTAGAGAGTAAAATAAAGAATTAGATTGAAGTTGGTTGTGTGAAAAAATAGAGAACTCCATATTTAGAAAGTAAAATAGAGGATTGGGTTGGAGATGCTCACATTAGTTTCCGATAGACCATCAACTCAAGGAAAACCACATCTGAAAGCAATTGAACAAAGAAACTATGTGAAGGGACTGACAAGAATACGCCCCCAGAGCATGATGTAACAAATCGACCAGGTTCGAGTAGCGACGAAACAGTCAACCCCAAAAAGAAGAGATTTTTTGCTTACCTCAAGGAGATGTCTTGAAATGGGCTTTCTAGTCAGATCTGGTAAGATCCCCAAGTCTGAACCTTCTTTTTGAATGTAAGGATCCAATTCACTGTGACTGACAATGTAGGACCCAAGCCTAAAGTCTCAACATCAGTCTTGTCATGTGCATTCAAGAGCACCCATTGGTGTCGGGTTCAAATACATTCTGTCCCCCATGGTTGTGGGTCCGAGGGGGGTAGGAGGGTATTGTTCCGGCAAGTGTCCGCGCTGGGTCAACTTGAATCCTCCCGATGCGAATCTGTAAGTAGGATTCGACACCGGGGTGGGGCGTTGGGGGTCAACATACCGTCAATTCACTGGTTCCGGCGTATGGCGAAGGTTCCTCTCGATAATTATGCCGCGTCAATGCACCACGTTCAAACGGCACGATCAGGGTCAAAATAACGAGCGCAAAGACGTTCAATAACCTCTCAATTAAGAGAGAGGGGTTGGGAGGGGGTAAGAGTAAAGGGATGTGGTGCAACTAGGACTCCAGAGTTTTGTACGATTTGACAAGAGCATTGCCACACGCAGGCAACTTGAAAAAGATAAGAGAATAGCTAATGACAGGAGACGTTGTTGTCAGCGAGGGTCCCGGAACACAGCGAAACTGACAATACCTAACCGGGTGGCGATTGGGTGGCCAAAACCACCTAATGTGTGGTGCCGCCAACAAATAAAAGAAATAAGCGTTTGACATTGTTTGAAAAGGGAGGGGAGCGTTCAGCGCGTGAACGGGAACGGTTGGGGGGAGTAACAGGTTGTATCTCATGGTACAAAATGTTGCTTAATTTTTATTTTGGTTGACTTTTACGAGGTAAAAAGATGGTCAAAGAAACGTATGTTTCTTCTCAAAGAAGATCTGTTTTCGACCTCAACGCCTTCTCCGACCCTCCCCATTCAAAATTAAAAAAAAAACGAAATTTTAAGAAAATCAATTTATTTTGTTACTATAACCAAACTAGCCCCCTCCACACACCCCCATGCCCACCCCACCCCACCCCGCGATGGTCTATTAAAAGGGACAAAGAAGTTAGGTAATTAGGTGAAAGTCTTTTAAGTTTTAGATATTAAGTAGAAGTGACATATAAATATATAATATTAATTAAATTAAAAAATGTTTTCTCAATAGGCCCCAACTTTTAAATTTACACTTTTGTAACCCCTACAATCTTACCCTTAAATAATTTGCTGGCTGAGGGTCGAACCAAAAAGAAACGGGCTTTTTCTCAACTACTCATCGCGCGGCCCACTGAGTCCGCTTTAATTGTCAGGTAATTTGGTCAATCTTGCTTTGTGGCTTCTGTCTTCTGACTGGGGGCTTCTTCCTGCTGTGGGGTTGCTCTTCGTGTACCTCTGCCATGATTATCATCTATATAGTATATATGGGGATCTAGCGTGACATATATATGGTACTAAATATCTCGTATCAGATATTAGTTTCATTTATGTCTTTATTATTGTTTGAGACTGAGAATAAACTAGAACGAGCGCGATTGATCAAGTACAGAACACTCACTTTGTGGCCATTCTTAACTGCTTTTGGGGAACCCAAAGTGATTGTTTCGTCACATTTTCGTATCGAGTAATTTGATTTCCATTACTTGATCTTAGGTTGTACTATAGTAGAAAGTTCTCCCAAAAACTAGGCATTGCAACGGTGGAGCAATTGGTTGCGAGTGTTGGTTCAAGTTGAAATTCTAAAAATAAATCCTAAAGACTATTATACTTTTTACTGGTTGGTTGATAGCAAGTTATGAACAACGGAAATAAGCGTACAAATAGAGTCTTACAAATCCTTGCATTCACAGCAGCAATTTTGAGAACAGATGTAATTGAGTGCACGTGATACTCCACGCTAGGGGTGTGCACTAAATGAAATGATATAATGCCGCCGACAAAAACGCGACAAGGTCCTAAGAAGGTTACCAGTCACGGAGAGAAACAAGATCCAAGTAAGTGAAATATGAGATTAGAAGTTAGCAGGTGGATGAAAGATCGAAGATAAGGGATTCCTATTCACGTGCAGAGGAGACGTAGCGGAAACAGAAAAGTTTCTGCGGAAAACGACATAACAGGAAAAGAGTACGAGGAGATAGTGACTAGAAAAAGACGACTTGAAGTTTCTCGAAGTTGAGGGATAGACAGATGTTTGACTAAAGAAGGTACCTCTCTTCTCAATACATGATTGCTGTGTGCGTCATTGCAATAAGACTAAGAGGAACAGGACGACCAGTTCTTAGGAAGAAATGGGGCCGGGAGCCGTGGATTAAAAGGGCACTGCAAAACAGTTATGATGATGCGAAAAATGCGGCATGCGCTACTATAAAAAAAATATATGTGGGTAGGACAACACAGAATAGCAAAGAGGAACAAGCAAATTTACAGTTGACGAAAGAATACAATATAAGCTGAATATACAGATACATTGCATGAGCTGTCCTGTGAGCTCTGCGGACGAGGAACCGTTTACGGACATTTCGACCACAAAGGCTCCACAGGAATGATGAGCACAATGTTATAAGGGGATCATTCAAAACTGAACCAGCAGACGTACACCAAGGTTCCAATGAATTGCGGGACTTTAAAGATTGCTCTCGCTGATCAAAAGGCCATACAACACGGCGCTCCAGAGGGAAATAGTGCGGAGCACGACTAGAATGTATATTTGGTTCATACCAATGGGTAGAGCAATTCGCAACGGTTGGACACGTGGGGGGGTGGGGAGGCAACCACAAAATTTCAAAGGGGAACGATGTGTAGTGAAGTAAAATAACCCCAAGCCCGTCATGTGGGAACTAATCGACAGTCAGCAAGCCACATAAGCCGTGGGCAAAGTCGTCCGCAAGATACTGCTACGGAATTGCGGAGGGTGGAGTGTCGGGACGGGGGTGTCAGAGGGAGAACAGGAAAAATCACTGAATGACCATTCGCGGTGCAAACCACGGCGAGGGGAGCTGAACAACGTTAATAATATATGTATCAACAGCGGCTACCCCATATTGAAATGGGGAGTCAACAGGAGGGCGAAGGTGGGGAGTTATGCTGACCAACGGACAGGTTTGGCAAGGTGGGTGCCAGCCGCCAACAACTGCATTAGGTGTCCGGGAGAGCATAGTTAAACGTGGTCGCACAACAATATTGAGAGGAAAGGTAGCTAACTGGAACGATTGCTCAGTGGTACTAAGAGTGAGCGAAGCCTGTGGGAGCAAGTTAGAGTAAGGGAGAACTAAGGCAAGGAGAAGAAGTGCAACAGCCGAGGATTTAATCGGGTTGTGAGGGGGAGTTACGGAAGAAAGGTAAGGCACGAAGAAGGGGAAGTAAGGAAATCGAAAATGATCGTCGATGGAAGACAAACAACGGGAAGGTAACAAATCCGGAAGTCCAAGAACGGGCGGATGAGGTATCATTTGTGTAAAGGAGTATAACGAATGAAGGGGGGTGGCAAAGTGAGAGGGATAGTGTTACAAGGACTGCGGAATTCAGGCAGGGTGGGGGGGAAACAATGTAGAGTAGAAAAGCAGGCGGCTGGGAGTACTGAAGAGCAATGTAGGTCAGGGGCAAACACAATTGATGATAAACCAGGTGGGGGGGGAGAAGAGGGTGAACGCGAAGTTAGCCGTGGTGGAAACGAGTGTAGTTGTAAACTAAGTCAAGGGATAATAACGAGAGGGATGTGCGTGGGGGTCGTCTAGAGTATGAAGGGGGGACAAAGAGTCCCGACGAAGAAGAAAAAAGAAGGAGAGAGGGGGGGGGGGGGCACGGTGGGTGAAGGTAACCGACGGGTGTATTTCGTAATATCGTGCAGTAAGAATAACATCAGGCAAAACATCAATAGGTCAGGATGGGGGTGTTGAGGTGAGCCAAGGCACGAAATGGGTGACGGAGGGGGTGGGTTGAGAGGGCAAACACGGGGTGAGAGGCGGGGGGGGAAGGAGGGATGAACAAAATGGATGGGGAGGGGGGGTGGGGGGGGGGGGGGAAAGGTGGTGGAGAAAAAAGGGGGAGGGGGAAAATGGGGGGGGCGGGCGAGGGGAGAGGAAATAAAGGGGACGGGAGGATAAGGGCACGTGAGGAGCCACTGAAAAGGAAGAAAAAAAAGGGGGTATGGGGGGGTGTTGGGTAATTTAAGTTGTTTACTAATAAAACAAGGGTAAATAACTAAAAAAGGAGTGTTTGGGATCGTATTTATGTGTGTAAAGTCCTATACAGAGTAACAATAATCATTTAATATAGAAAATTGAAGATAGATTCTATACGCCTTTGTAACCGATTAAATATAACTAAGCTAGAAAGCGGTTTATAATAACTGAGATCGAATAGTAACATTTATAAAAGTTTATTTAGGTATAAAAATAAACTACAAGAGGTGGTTTAATAATATGTTGAAAATGCATTTTAGAGTCATTTTTATACTATTATGGTATAAACTAATTGTGGTTGTTGAATAATAATGAAAATAAACTGTTAAGCTTTAACCATATTAAGTATCATAAACTAATCGTTTAATTATAGGAGGGATACATGCCCCAAGTACCCCCTCAACCTATGCCACGAAATTTTGCAGCTACACCACATCTCTAATATATAACGCTCACATAACGTAAAACGAAATCCTATACCACCCTGACTATCTTTATATAAGTCAAAAATGTTTCATGAGCCCCTTTTTTAGCCTAAACGTTCTACGGGGCAATTCGTAATCCATGATTTTGCTATTAATAGACTTGGACTTAGACAATGAAAGTAGAGTGCTGTGGCGTGAGATAATCGTCACTTTGATTATCACAAATAGACAGAATCTTGATCGTTCTAAATCAAGAGGGGTACAGGGTTTGATAAACTCCTTCATTCAAGCATTCCTTGGCACCTTCAGTAATGACAAAATATCGGCTTATGTGGTAGATAGAGCAATGCACTTCTGAAGTTTGAATGCCCAGATCGCTCCCCCGCCCTCCACAAGTGATGCAAATAGCAAAAGGGGATTTTGAATGTCAAATTTCCCTCCCAATCAGCGTCCGTGTAGCATACTAATTGCGACTTGCCACTACAAAGCCCAATCCCTATCTGACGCAAAATACCCCTTCAAATTCATATTCATCCATTTCACACTTCAACCCCAATGTTCTTTTCCAATGAATAAAATATGATAATGGTACCAACAAGATTTGCAATGATCTGTGTCTAGGGTGCGGGAATCTTCCATTGAAGCATAAGGGATCAAAACTACAACCGCGGAATATATTAAATACTCGACACCTCATTCTTTTCTTCATTAGTCCGATGCTTTGAGTGAGTCGTACCTCACTTAAAGTGGTTTTAGCCAGACGGATGTAACTAATAACCAACTTTGTCTCCGTCTGTTTCACTCTTTATTACTTTCTGCGGTCCAATTACTCCTTTTGGGATAGAGAATACTTCTTAAGCTTTCTTCTTGTGTCTATCGCTCGATGGTGATGGGGTGGGTGTATTGCGCTAAGATGCTTGCTTTGCTGGCTGATACACTCAACTTAGTTCTCGAAGAATCGTAAAGCGTCGTGTCGGTAGTAATAACCCACTATGCGGTTAAGGATCGTTCCCACGGAAATAGGTCTAGACGTACTTCAACCTATATTTACTATTGTTTGGTCAATGACTGTCCTTGGAAATCAAAAAAGCACTAAAAAGGGGGGTTTTTTCGGTATCTCTAGATAAGTGAAAATCAATACGAAACCCCCCCCCCTTTTCGTGAAAAGACCCCTTGTAGGACAGGGAAGCTTTTATAATTTGGGTTTTAATCAATTAATCAAAGTAAACTAGGTGTTGACGTTTCCCCACAGGTTCATTACTTGATAACTCAACTCTAAACAATTATTCCTAGTGATCTTTCATGCAATGATACGTTATGTATTTCTAAATCCTTGGTCCCTACGGCACTCAAAAAAATCTCGCACTAAACCTCCGCACCTTGGTCCGGCTACGATGTTGCTATCCCCTAACCCTTATCCTTATCCTCATATTAAACCCCAAATCGGTATTCGATATTTGACTAATTATTACTCGTCCCACTCAAACACCTCATTAGTTATACACTAAATCTATTGAATAATGATTTTTCCTATTATCTACCTCCTTGGTTCCGGCAAGAGCATTAAGGCGAGTTTCTCTACCAAGTTGGTCATCCCTTAAAAACTTCTAAATTAAAGAATTATTAATACAGATGCAGACACTAAATCTAGATTTGTTATTTTAGTTATGTGGTTTATCTTCATTGATTTGTACCTAAGTTGTCCCATAGCCACTCGTTATGGAGTTTAATTACTCACAGCCATAAACACAATCTTCAAATATATTAATATTGAATTCAGTTACTTACGAGTCATGAGAAAGAATAAAATCCAAAGTTTCTTGATATAATCTCCAAAATCACTTGCAAGAATCCCACAATCCACCTAATACAAAGTCAGAAATCTGATGTCCTATCTCATAGACTCGAACTCATCACAGGTGTCTAAACCAAGGATGAACCGAGGTTTTTCGAACTATTTATAAAAACAAACCGTAGGCGTTAAACAAGATTCTAATTGTTCGCTGCAAATCTCCAGGGGACACGTCTGCTGGTCGACTGGTACACGCGACGGCCGTCTATCCATGACGGACCGTCATGGCTCCGTCGTCCAATTACTTGTGCATCTTCTTCCTGCTGGGGCCTCCTCAATTCCCCTCGACGACAAGTATGACGGACCGTCATAGGCAGCAAAAACGGTCCGGTCAGGGTCTTCGTTCCAAAATAATTCAATTCTTGGAATCTGGGTACTGGGATCACTTCTCCTGGAACTGGAAACTTCACGCACGAAACTGCAGGGACGGACCGTCATAGCCGGACGACGACCGTCACAAGCTACGTAACCCCCACTTGGTCAACTTTCCCATCTTCCTTCATTCAGCTTCTCTACGGCTGCACCGAAAACGACGGCCGCCAAGCACAGACGGACGCATCAGCTACTGTTACACCCAATTGTGACCGGACTTTAACAGTTTAGGATTATATTTCGACTAAATCTATTTAAATTTTACTTAAATTTTGTCGATTTTTCCTCAAAATTATATATTTTATATCATTTACTTAATCAATTTATGGGACATATTATTATACTTTTTAAAATTACATGAATTTCAAATGTTTTAAATTAAATGAGTTTCCCCCAAATTTGATCAAAATATTTTATAGAAATTATTTAATTCTAGCCCACCTTCTATTCCAATTTCTTCAATTCTCGCCTCTGAATTAGATGTTTTCTATACAATCATAGCTCTCTTTCATTCCAATTCTAGACAAAGTGTTATTGCAATTAAGCCATTCCATTATCTAGACTCAATCTAATTTTCAAGAATCATCTTTTGATCTCTCCGCCTAATTTAAAATTACTTAATTCTAGACAAATCCTAAGCCTCCGCTCTCTATCTCAACTAACGGTTTGATCATTTTTCAAACTCTCCTTTACACCAAAGTCCAAAAACCTAAAACTTTTTTCTTTCCCCCTACCCCTCTCCTTGGCAGCATAGCCGCACCCTCCTCGCCCTCTCCTCTCCTCTCCAAAATCATCCGCCCTACAATCCTCTCCTTTTCCCGGCGCACCGAGTGACGCGACAGCCCCACCCTCTCTTCCCCGCCGTCGTCCTCTCTCCAGCTGCACCCCCCTCTGTCTCTCCCTCTCCCCATCTTTCTCTCGGCTTTCGCCGTCTTCTCCTCCCTCGCCTCCTGGCGCCGCGCCCGTCTGCGAGAACAACCCTGCAGTAGGCGTCCCTCTTCTCTTCGCTGCCCGCCCTTCCCGTCCTGTCGCTCACCCGGCGGCTTGCTCCTCCCACTCCTTCGTTCCCCCCCTCCCTCTCTGTCGTCCCATCGCGCCCTTCTCGGGGCACTAGGCACAGGGAAGCACACCAACACCAGCTGGAAGAGCACAAGCTCCGGCCAACCAGCAGTCCAAGCCAAAACCGGCCACAATCGGCGCCCCCACTCCCTCCGCCTCTCGTTTCTCAGCGTTCATTCTCTTTTGCAGGCTCGGATCCGCAGCAGCAACTGCCGGCCCGCATCGAGAGTCTCCTACAATAGCAATAGCAACAGCTGCGAACAAGCACATACAGCAGTCCGACCATAATGGGAGAACTGCTAACAGATAAAGCGAATCATTTCAGATCCGTCCCAGGTACATGTTTCTTTATACGAATTTTTATTATTTAAATCGATGCATGTGGGCTGTTGTTCTATGTTTAATATCGATATTTTTCGTTAGTTTATTGTGTTGAAACCCATCTTTTGTATATGTTTAAGTATAATTTATTGCAATTTAATCTGATTTTGGTGTTCAAGCTAGATGCAATTGAGTTGAGAATTGTTATTAATGTTATTGCCAGAAATTGCAGCATGCTATCTTGCTTATTTTCCTTCACCTTGAATCTGATTTGGTGGGTTCGATTAAAAGATTTTAATTGGCCCCAATAATGTTCATTGTGACTATACCATTTTTGTTTATCAATATTGCTCTTGTGACAATGACTGTTGGTGTAAATTGGTATAAATTGCTTGTGTGATTAGCATATAGTTATTCCCACTTGATGTAATTAAAAAAAATTTATAAACCTTTTTTTACCTCACTGTTTACTCCCTCCTCTCCATGATTCTTAAAATTGGTTGATAAATCTTGATAAAAATCCAATTTGTTTGCATCTATCTTAATTAATGGATTAAATAAGTTATTGTTCATGCTTAAATCTATGAATCTTTGCAATATCCATGCTCACACAAATGAATGGATTCATGGCATGATTTTTGTTTGATTTGTTTTAATCTTGATTAATGTTTGTTTTTTCATCCTATGGTAATTTTTGACATATTAACTTTTCCTAGTATTAAATATGACAAATTTTATATATTTAATATAGAGCAAGTCTAAATTAATTTTCTTCTACCCTTTAATATTAGGCTAGTTTATATTCTAAAATATTCTTTCCTAGTTCATTTTACATGATGTATATGTAATGAATGCTTATCTTAAGGTTTGACATATTCTTACTTGTTTTTAATTTGAAATAATGTAAATAATTATGTTTGCTCTATTTGTTTAAGGAAAAATGAATATTATCTTCCTTATTTACTCTTACCATTTTTTAGGTAATGAAATATTAAATAAAAAAAATCTGATTGTCCTCTCCTTAAAAATAAATATCAATAATAATATATTTCTCTTCCTATTTATTATGCTATCTTTGGAGTGATATATTTTTTTATTTTGGCTGATTTTGAACCTCCTTTAAAATAAGGAAAACATATATTTAATTGACTCCTTTAATATCTTTTTTTTCCTTATTTGTTCCCCCTCTTTGCTATATACAATCACCCCGCCCTCCTCAACCACACCTCATTCATTCTCAATCAAAATTTTTCTCTCATCACTCTCTCTTTCCATTGCTCTCTTGCTACTTTAACAACACATTAATATTCCGGTAAATATTCAAGTGGTCTCGCTATTTTGCTACTTTGTTTCGCGTAAAAGGTGAAGCAATTTGTTTTGCTTACCGGTTATATTTTTAACATTTAACTATCTCACATTTCACTATTTGTGTAAGTCTATTATTTTTTTTTATGTAGATTCGTCATTAAATATTGCATATTGTCTCACCTGGACTAAAAGTTGGGGGGGTTTGGGGAAATTACTTGTTAGTTATTTGATTACTTGACGGTTTCAAACTTGAAGTTCAGTTGACAGCTTAATTGAAGAAAGATTTTTGTGTATTGAATGTATCTATATATATTTTTCTTTTTTGCCTATTTTTATTTATTCGAATGTTGTAACAATTGTAACTCTAAAAAATGAATCTATCTAAATTTATTTGGGGGGGGGGGGGGTCCACACATAGGGGAGGGGGATTTATATGCTTTTTTTTTTTTTACTTTGTTCATTAATTATTTTTAGAATCATGTCTTAGGTTGGTCTTAATCGCCTAGATTCTTACTATTTGTAGGTGTTTAATCTAATCAAAATTTGCTTGACCTTTTGTTTTAACAAGTCTAAAAAAATAACTAGATTCCATCATTTATTGAGAATTTAAATCAAATTGCAATAATCTATTAGGTTGTTAGCATAAGTTAAAATATATATTACTATAAAAAAATTCATTTGTTAAAACTATATCGCGTATAACTATGGCCTAGGTATGACATTGTTCATATCATTTGAAAAATCAGGCATCTATGTTACATTATTTTTAAAACACCTAAATCATGTCTATAGGGTTGTAAAATAAACTTTTTAGCTATCTATAAAACATTTGTTTGTGCATATTTGAGCCCTTCCCCCTAAAAATTAGTTAATGTTATTTAATTAGTAATTCTATTTGTTTTCCGCATTCATGATGCAATCTTTTTTGATAATAATAAATTAGGATCATTCATGCACTTTAACTTGGCTTTAAAATATTTCATATCAACTTGTAACATAATTTTCGTTAAAAATCATATCATCCTCTTTTAAAACTTTGTGATTATTTTTGACATGTTTCATTTTGAAACTAAATTATAACACTATCTCTAACCTCGTTATGGGAAAGTCAAAGGAAACTAGCGAGTCTAGTTCCAATTTTTTTAAACCTCGACGCATCATCGGAAGTACCACCTACCCTGCTTTCAAAAGAATTATGTGTATCTATATGTTTATGTGCCACAATTAACTAGATCTTTTTAAATCAAAGTTCAAAAATAAACTATTGTTTTTTTTTGAAAGACCGACCTCCAATCAATTGTTTCTATGGTGAGGAGCGCATCAAACAATATCGTGGCATCTCCCACAAAGAAACAAATATTTTTAAAAAATACCAAATTCATATTCAAAACTTGCTCAATGTTCAATTTACTTTCGCACATACTAATTGCTTCTTTTTGCCATTTTTTATAACTTAGTCTCATGGCTAAATACAAAAAAAACTTGATTGTTTATTTATTGCTATCACCTAGCCTTACATGTTCAAAAATAATAAAAAAATAAAATAGTATTAATTGTTATCACTAGGCACGATTAAATAAATTATAATTAATGACCTTGATTGCTACTTGTAACCCCCACAGAGATTGCATGCTATACGGCCGGGACCCACCTTTGGCGCTCGAGGGATCCTAAAACCTCCCCTCGAGGTAATTTGAACCTTACCCTAATCTCTGGCCGTGTGACCTTAGTAAGACTTAGTAGTTATATAGTGCCTACCCTGCCTTAACTCGTGTTGTTGGTACTCCCTCCAACTCAAAATCCAAAGATGTTAGGTCGTGCCCAAAACCGCGTTTTCTCTGTCGAAAATGGGGCCCGACAACCCGTAGGTGGTCTCTTCTGCATTCTTCGTCTCAAAATCTCCGTATTTACTGTGGGGGGGGGGGACAGGATTTCCCTGCAAAACAAGGCCGAAACTTTATAAAAATTAGCACAAAAGTCTTTGGACACCCTAAATTAGGAAAAAGTATTAATACTACCGTGAAACCACGTTTATCAACACCGCTCAACTTAAATTCGTGTTTGTCCTCAACGATGCACTATGACTCATACACAATCTTTGTACAATCGTATCCTGGTTTTTATCCTTTGAAATCATTTGATATCAATCCCGTTAATCTCATCACTCTATGCCTGCTATCACTATTACTTGATTTTTTGGGATCAGAACATGACACAGACTCACCCTCACTACACCTATCTCTCATTTTCTCACCGAGTGGCTAACAATTCGGATACCCGCATACTAGTATCCTCCCCCCCCAAACCTTTTTAAAAAACAAAATCCTCCTTTTTCATCACACAATGATTTCCGTTTGAGTATAAGGATTACTTTTCAACCCTACTCTCAGAACAAGTCCACTCATTCATACCTTTTGCCCATAGCGCTTGTCCCTTATTTTCACTGCCTTATGTTCTCTTATACAACTCTATGTATCACGATAGGACTTTCTTAGCTTGTAACAAGCTCAAGGTCAGTAGGTATATTTAGGTTATACTGTTTCTGGACTTTTGCCCTCCTTGACAATTCGGCTAAACTTCCACGTTCTATCACTTTATCTCGGCCCAATTTCTCCTATTCTTTCACATTGCTTTTTCCCTTCTTACTTCTTGATGTACGTGACTATTTTTTTTTTGTATTTTCTCTTTTTCTTTACTTTTCTTTCACGAGTTCTTGAGTCTTTACTTTTGTCTTTTCTCATCTCTTTGTTCTTTTCAACCCCACTTTCTAGAGCATTTCTCAAACAGCCACCCTCAACCATGAGTTTGCCATGAGTCAAGGTATACAATACCCAATTGGTCCAGGCCATAACGAAGGTTGTTTAAGCATTAGCCAACCCTCAACGTATGGCGTTTTGGCATAAGCTGGGTGCACATTCCAAGAGGGACCATGCCAACATATGGTCCCAGAAAAGTCAGTTGGGGTAGAAAGAAAGGTCTAATTAAGCTCAGATTATTTTGGATCAAAGAAGGATAACTTGCATTGGTTTCTTTTATTTAGGCTAGAAATGGGCTATCTTGATACGGGCCTATGATCCTTTCCTAATGTCTGTTACAGCTATTTTAGCCGGATTACCAGCAAGTTCTAGCTTAGTACCAATAGTGGACTATTCAAATTTCCTCACCTCAATTGACATGTCATCACTATACCAGATTATTAGACACCTATTTCGAATTGACGACTTAGGGTAGCAATGGGTGGTATTTTATTTCATGCTTAGGAGCCACACAATTATCAATAACATGCCTAGTCATGCACGTTTTCCAGTTTTATCAGGATTCTCATTTTTAGCATCGTCTTCAGATTAAACTATGTACAAATATATAAAACATGCCGTTCAACAAAAAATTATCAGTCTTTTTAAGAAAAGAACAAGGCAAGAAACCCAAAAGAGCATGAGTGAGTTGGGCTCTCCGACTTCCCCTAACACTCACTTTACATTTACCCCACCCCCACAAAAAAGCATGCATTGTCCCCAATGCATTAAAAAAAATCTAAATATTAGAGTGGATTGAAGCAAACCTGTGGCGGCAAAGCCCTTGATGCATGCAGCTGGTGGGGTCCGATTCCCCCGTAACCCATGTGCTCTGCAAGTCTGGAACAACCCTCAGTGGTGTCTTCAGCAAACAACGCACATCAGTATTGCCGGCAACCCCCCGATTCGACAGTGGCTGGAGCTAGCGCCCTACGCTGCTAACTCTAGGCCCCTCATGTGGTGCGCCGCTCGCCAGCAAGTAATGCTCTCCGCGCACCGCCTCCATCTCGCGGCGCTCCTTCTTCCTTGGCTCGCGCCTGTCCTATGCTCACCCCTATGCCTTTGTTGCACTCTACTCGAGGGGGAGGTGGTGAATGTCAGGAGTACAAATAGGGCCGCCAACACGTGTCTTCAAGCTGCTCAAAGAGGGGCCTCAGCTCCGGCACCCTTGCCTCTATTATCGTGTCTATGTCGGCACGCAGCACTGTCACTGCAACCGAAGAGTCGACACATCCACCGTAGGGGCGGGGTCGGGCTAACACTCTCACTCAAAGGCGTCCAGAAGCTGGTTTCCCTCAGCAATCTTTCGGCGTCTGTAACTGCGCCTCTTCCTCTCTAGACGCTTCAGACTCATTAATCGACTTCTGCATCCAACTGGATATTGATTCAGAGAGTGGCCATTTTGCCTCTAGTTTTTTGGACCCTAGCAAGCAGGACCATATCGTTAAAGGGGCTGTGCGATAAAAGGGCTCGGGGAGTGCTACTATCCGGATAGACTTCTACCGAAGTCGTGTCAGTTGGACCTCCTTGTAGCTGTGTGAGTCCTGGGCTACCCGTATCCGCACGATCATCACAAGTGGGGGCAGCTCTGGAACGGGGCTCTCTTCGTTGATCCACTCATTGGCCTCGTCTCTGTGAGTGCCGAACTTCTACAGATGCCCGTGGGGTCTTAAGCTGATCTACTTCCATATGGCACGCCTGCCGGACCTGCAAAGGGAAAAATCATACACGGGAAGGGTAGGTAGTAGTGGACCTTGATGCCCTCTCGGCATGACTGCTTGGAAGAAGCCATGCGAAGTCCACCTCGAATCCGCCTATTTCGCCGCCATCAACCCTGCTCTATCCCATGTAAGATGTTATCACAACTGTTAGGGGAAGCATGACGACTAGCATCCCAAAATTTGCGTATTAACGTTAGGTTGTCCTTCTTTATGGCCCCCTTCGGCCTCAGTGACCCAATCGGCACCCTCTCTATTACTGGACAGGTGCGGCCATCCACCTCTTGGTGGTCTTTTCAGTGCTGGCTCGCGCAAGTACCTGTCCGATCCTTTACTATCTTCTATCGTTCAAAACTCGGAAGTGATGAGGGTCCGAGTAGCAATCTGCACCTCGCCGTATATGACCGTTGGATGGATGGCAAGAAAATAGTCAGCCCACGCCCCGGACTCGACCTGCTCCAGTGTGGCCTGTTTAGCAGGAGCATCCCACCTATCGATTGTGATCGGAGATCGCTACGTAGGATCGTAGTAACTCTCAGACCATTTCCTCGCTGTATGCGTCCTTAACTGACGTGCTGTCCACTCTAAGCCGATTCCTGGTGAAGAGTTTAGATGTATTCCGACACGTTGGGGACTCCCTGTCAGTAACCCCCCGTCCTACGGTGAGTTGTTCGCGTCATTACTCCTTAGCATTCAGGACTTGGGCCGCGGAGTACACGTGAACTGGGCCCCTTCGACACACTATCGGTTTTTGGCTGGTCAAGGCTAGGGGGGGACCTGAGCTAGTCGCCGATGAGAGTCTTAACTGTCAGCCTCATCAGACGAGCGACGCTGCAACAGTGGCTGTGCGGGAACCTCAGCAGCCAGAAGCTTCTCTCGGACCATGATACTCCTAAGGAGTCCAACAGGGTCCTTCCTCATTTGTGATTAACCAGAGGATGTCCCAGTTAGTTTGCGCTCCTCATCATACTGGGAGGCAGTGACTACGCCGACGCCACGTCTTGGGTTTGTGGGCTCCGGAGCACGTTCAGCACTGGGAAGGTTGAAGTGCTGTGGCACATACTCAGGGGTCCCGTCATCATCAGAGACTATGATCAAGCGTGCTATTGGGCAACCGACTTTGATCGCCTGCGTGCGTAGGTTCGGTCGTGCTTGGTGCCATGTAGATAGTACCTGCAAAGGATCACTATTCGTAGATTAGTGTCAAACAAGACCATCGAAACCATACGAAATAAAATAGTGAAAGTAATAGTATTTCAGTAGAAACAGTGACACTACGGGCCTGATGACGGTTTTGCGTCCGTGACTATACACCATCGTGATTGTCAGTCGGGTTTTGTACTGGACTCTGGTAAATAGATAACCCGAAGGAAGTCTCTGACTAGCATGACGGTGGTGTGCAGGACGACCGGCACAGTTTACGACGGTCCTTGTAGATAGCCTCGTAAGGACACTTGGAAAAAATATTGAGACCCTAGGATAGGGGTCTCTGACCGTTAACGGTCATGCAGGTTACGACTATCCGTCACATTGTGTTCCGTCGAAGGACACTTGTAAAAAATAGAGCCCTTAGAAACAGGTCTCTGACAACCAGAACGGTTTTGCCGAACGGACTCCTGTGAAGACAACGTCCGTCACATGTGTCCGTTGGGGAACACTGGGAAAAAATAAGAGACCCTAGAAACAGGGTCTCTCTCTAGCATGCGGTTGTGCAGGACAGACCCGTCGTGAGGACGACGATCCGTTACATGTGTCCGGTAGGACATGGGGTGGGGCAGGGGGCTTGTGGTCAACGGACCCTCCGACGTTCGTCGTGGCTACGAAGAGACCGTACCAATCGGGGTCTCCGTCTGAATGACAGTGAAGAACCTAAAGGTACCCTAACAACCCCGATGAACCCACATCAACCTTTAGTGTTTTGGCCTACATTTGTGTAACCCAACTACTAGTAAACTAGCAATGCAAAAGCACCTATGTCCTAGGTGGGTAAACATTGTAATTTCGACATTTGTAACCTAGGTCAGGGCAAGAATTGTATAAAGTAAACAAAATACTCTATGAACTAAGCTTAATACTAACTAGTACCAAAAATGCATGATAAATGTAGTATAACGTATATACACCTACCGTAGAAAGTGGAGAAAATAGATGCAAAAAGTACTCGGTGGCAAGGTTACCCTCACATCATCATTTCCACTAGTTAGATCACACTTTATGGCTTTGATCTTGTGAGAGGGCAATGATCGGTGGGAGGAATGTGAGTTGAAAGAGAGAGTAATGGTAATAAAAAGTAATGGGGGTGAAATATGGAGGGGTGGGGAGTTTAAACGTCTGAGTTTGAAAAGGGTCCATCCGTGTCAGGTTCGGGTGTATACCTCATTAAATCACGCTACGTTCCCCTACGACGGTCCATCGCATTTTGAAGGCTCGTTCGTTGGTTTCCGTCGTGTGTGCCCTAGTTTCAAAGACGACAAAAAAACGTACCTGGTACGACGGATGAATAGGCGGTCCCTGTCGCAGGCGTAACGTCCCGTCGATGTTTCCGTCAGTGACTGCTGCAGATAATTTTCTGCATATTTCCTGAGTGTATGTGCCTTCAAATTTTAAAACCCCTTAGAATAAAAATTCTACCCAGTACTAAAGGCGATAAGTATTGGTTGCCTCCCAACAAGCGCCTTATTTAATGTCGCGGCCCGGACTGGGACACTCGATTACTCAGCTTCATCAAGATGTATGCCTCTTCACTTCAGTTGCCGATGTCGCATGCCCTAATAGATTTTTATGCGCTTTCCATTCACCTTGAACCGCACACCCTCCTTAGTTTCCAACTCATTGCTACGATGAGTAAATAGTTGGGTAACCGGGTAAGAGGTACCAGCCTTTGACTTGACTTGCCGGAAACAAAGCGCAACCTGGAATGAATACAACACTAAATCCCCGACCATAAATTTCTCGCTTTTTCAATTTTGTTTGTCATGGTACTTCTTCATCCTTTCTTTGTATAGTGCTGAGCTTCTCATAGGCTTTTAGCGAATTCATCGCGTTCATTCAACCCATGTAACCGTTGCTCTGCACTTCGCTCCAATCCAGTTTTTTAACTTCTTCATAGCCCACATGGCTTTTATGCTTTAACTCAACCGGAAGATGACAAGCTTTTCCATATACAAGTTTGTTATGGAGAACATACCTATAGGGAGTCTTATCTGCTGTCCCGGTGGCCAAAGAGCATCATCATCAAGCCTCTTTCCCAATCCTTTCCTACTAGCATTCACTGTTTTTTGACAATATCTTTTTATTTCCCGATTCGACACTTCAACTTGCCCCACTAGTTGAGGTGGTAAGGAGTGGCCACATTATGGCGAACCCCTATTTCTCCAATAACCCCTTGAACAATCTGTGCAGAATTGGGACCCCATCACTAATAATGGCCCTATGGGGTGCCAAAACGAGAGAATATAATCTTATTTCAAGAATGCAGTGACACTCTTCCCGTCATTGTTGCAAGGCTATGGCTTCGACCCATTTCGATACTAATCGACTGCTACTATAATGTACTCTTTCCCATGAGAACCACGAAAGGGCCCATAAGTCAATCCCCAAACTAAATACTCAATCACAGAATTGGTGTTTAGAGGGAGCGCTGGCTTCCTTGAAAATACCACCATCTCTTGACAATTTGTCACATGCTTTAGCAAACCCATGGCTCCTTGATAAGAGTTTGGCCAATATAACCACAGGTAATATCTTATGAGGCGGTTCATATACCCTGTGATGTTCGCCATGGGTAAGAATGGCAAAAAATGCCTCCGAACACACTCAACATTTCACATTCTGGCACACACGCCGAATAAGCCCGTCGGCACAACTCTTATACAAGTATGGTTCATCCCAAAAGAAACTTCTTCACATCGTACATGATTTTATTTTTTTGATGAAGGACAAGGTTTGATGGGAACAATATCACTAGCCAGATAGTTCGCAAAATCTGCGAACCATGGAATTAAATCTATTAAGCACCAATAATTTCATCGGGAAAAGTATCATCAATGTCAGTCTTACCCCTAACTCTCTCATAGCTTCATCCTCTAGACGAAACAAGTGGATCCACACTTGATTTTCAGGTCCTTTTCTATCCAGACTTCAGAAGTCAAATTCTGCAGTAGGAATACCCAACTCATCAGCCTAGGTTTCGCATCCTTCTTCGCCATCAATATCTCAAGGCTGAATGGTCAGTATGCACTATAACTCTAGTACCTAGGCAATCGGAGCAAATATATTTTCTCAAAAGCAAAGACTACTGGCAAGAGTTCTTGCTCATTCCTGTGTAGTTCTTTTGAGCTTCAATTTAGGGCTTTACTACATGTAAATGGGGTGAAGATTTTTTTTTCCTGTCCCCATAATACACCAAGAATCCACCCGCACTATCATCGCACATTACCTCACATGACTGTTCCAATCGGAGAAATATGATCGGCGTCAGACACTAACTTTCTTTTAGCTAAACCGAAGCTTAAGACAGGATTCATCAAAACAAATTTAC
>JAKWJA010001266.1:0-64906 GCA_027704765.1 Solanum habrochaites
GGGGGTGGGGGGGGGGGGGCTGGAAGGTTCTGCAGTAAGAGGTGCAAAGAGATGACAAGAAGGATGGGAGAGCGAGTCAACAGCTCGAGCCGTGAGGCCAAAAGCATGGAAGTGACAGGGAGGAAGAAAGGGATCACATGGAAAGGCGGAAGGGACGACTGCATGGGCATGCTGATGTACATATTAAGGGGGGTGAGAAAAGGCAAAGGACAACCATTGAAGTCATTATCATAGTAAAAAGAGGGAACAGGAAAGACAGGAGATGATGCCCATTGGTAAGGGGATGTGTGGCATGGGGGGCACATCGGAATTGTTGAGGTATGAAACTATCCAAAAAAAAACAGGCTGTCATTGATAAGGGGGTGCACGAGAAATGGATACAAAGTTCCAGGTCTTTGCGCAATGCATGGATGTTTCTTTTTTGGATCTATGTGGTCTGCTTGTTATTTATTTTATTTTACATAGGATTTCCACATGTCGCCCCTTGACTCTAGTGGACTAAATTCTTGTAAACTTAACTTTAAAAAATAATTAAGAGTTTCATTTACTTTATATTAGCCAATCGTGAGTAATTGATATCAACATAATATGTAAACTTTTAAAAGTGTTTATAGAATCATTTTATATAAATTAAAGTGTTTAACTGATATAATGAAGACGAATCGAAGTGCCTAGATATATATCTTCAAAGTTTGAGTATTTAGTTGTCAGAATTCATGAGGTCAAATTAAGATGTCTATATGTATATTACGCCTAATAAAAACATAAATTGTCGTCAATAAAGTAGGAAGAATTGAAAATACCACCGCCAAATATAAAGACAATTTTCTTTAATGATTATTCAGCTACAAAAATAATATCATATACTTATAAACTTTTACTTTCGCGTCGCTCTAAAATTGCAATCATGATAAAATCTTAATTTATAGAATCATCATAGACTTTCAGACGCACAAGTATCTTATTAAAAAAATAAAAATGGAAAACTTGTTATTTAATAATATTAATGATTTGTGTAATAAGTATCGAAAATTACCCCCACCCCAAAAGACAAAGAAAAGATGAAAAGGGCATACATATTTCTTTTTTCTTTTTTATCTAATATTCGATATTCATATCAAAATTTGATTAATTCAAATTCCCTAGAAACTTATTTAAAATATTGCTTTTTGTCAAATATTTTTCATATTTAAAACTCAAATCCAATTCATATGATTAAGGAAGGTACATACTTGTTTAGCCAATCCCTTTATCTTTGCTTTTCCTATTTTGATATTTTGTTTCTTCTTCTCGCAAACTTTAGGAAAAACTAGCAAAATATAATATAATATATTATAGTAATGATGTCTTTGCAAATAAAAAATAATTTCTGAGGCATTTAGTTCAATGTCAACAATGTTGTGTCCAATACTTATTAAAGAGTTACCGTTTCCCTACTTTGCTTTTTTAAATAAATGGTCTACCTTCTTTTAAATAATTAAAAAAAATGTGAGGTTCATCATGTTAATGGTAAAGAAAAATTTTAAATTTTAAAATTGACTTTGATAGTGTAATTATTGTCCTTAAAAAAATTTAATTGGCCGTTTGTCTATGAAAATAAAATTTTAAAAAATTGTTTTATTTGAAAATCCTAAAGTTAGGAATCAATAGAAGTTCACTTATGGTTTATTAACACTTTTATTTGTAACAAACCATCTTATATTTATCGTTGCCTTTATTGCAAACTTTAACTTAAAATTTGTGAATTCTACGTCCCTAGTTTCTCCAAGAAGAAAAGTTAAAACTCTTTAATTATGATTTTGTTGCCTTGGATTAGAACTTTGGGGGCCGAGGAGTCAATAAAAATTAGACTTTTAATCTTTATAACGATTATAACTGTGAAGCACCATAATTTTTTAAATCAAAACATAATATATTTTACAATTAATTTAGAAAAGGGGTTATATTAAACTACATAAAATAATAAGAATAATTAGAAATTATAAATTATAAGAATCAAATTTAATAGTTTATAAATTAAAAAAAAATTGATAAATAGCAAGTTAAGAATTTAAGTTATTTTGTTTAACAACATAATAACAATATAGAAATTATATGAAAACTAGAGAAAAAAAGAAAGAAAGAGGAATCCTAAGAGATTCAAATTTGTTTTACCGTTATCCTAATTATTCCCAACTTCCTAACTTATGTTACTAAAAGATCTCATCCCATTTATTTATTTCTTTATTCCCTCCTCTTTGGACGTTCTTTTGAAATTTAGCACATTTGTTGTATGTTATTTTTATTTTGTTATTTTCTATTATTATTATTTAATTTATTGTATAATCCTTATCTCAACCTACTTAATTTTCCTCAAACAATTTTCTAATTAAATCATAATCTCACTCTAGTAGGTTTCCTTTTAAATTAGTACCAGATTCTCACACGCAACAATATATGATATAAACCCATAATACCCCCCTTCAGTTGAAAGAAATAGAGATATAGTGCTGGATACAGAGAGAAATATAGAGAACCCACAGAAACTGTTTGATATACATAAAAAGAAAAAAAAAACAAGCCAAACAAAAAGATAACAAAATGAGTTATTTATTTTCTTTCTTTTGAGAATTAGGTTGTGTCACGACCAAAACCGAGCCGGCGACTGGCACCCACATTTACCCTCCTATGTGAGCGAACCACCCAATCTAAAAACCTTCTCATTTCAATTTAATATCAACATAAAGTAATGCGAAGACTTAAACTCAGAATAAAAGCCAATTCAATAACTCTTTCTAAAATTCACTTCTAATGAATTCCCCAAAATCTGGCAGTCGATCACCACAAGAACATCTATGATCATTTACTAGATCTAAAGTATTCTAGAAGCTAACACAAATAAAAGCTAGTATATGCCGAACTTCAAGGCACAAGACAGGGAGGAAGGAGATCCAGTCCAAGCTAAGCATGAGCTCACCTGAAGATCCGGTGTACAATACTGGCTTGAACACGTGAGCTCGAAGATGACGGCACGTTTTGTCTGTCACACTCCACAAATACAAAAGGAAAACATAAAAGTTAGGGGGTCAGTACAACCACAAGTACGAGTAGTATCATCGTCCAACTCAAAAAGAAAACGAATATTCTCAGATAACCATCATAAAATCAACTAATATTCTTAACATGTATGCAACAATTTACAAAACATCATTTAAATATCACCGATCATATCTATATGATGACTCAAGCCTCATGGGATGCCATACTTATTTGGGATAACATGTTTCTTTAATTTGAGTTATATTAGTATCTTTCAAGATCCATCAGCTTATTCCTCTGTGTCGCACGGACACCTTCGGATCCCCGTACTCTATGTGTCTGAACGTGACACTTATCCATCCCTAAAGTCAAATGTGTCCGTTACATGACACGCCGATCCCTTACATCTACGGGTCGGTTTTCGTGACACCTGTCCCACTAATTCTATGGTGTCGGTACGTGACCGTTCGATCCCCTACATCTTCTACTGTCGGGTCGTGACACCCGTCCCACTAATTCTATTTTTTTTTTCGGTACTGACAATCCGATCCTCTACATACTACGTGTCGGTTCGTGACAACCCGTCCACGATCTATGTGTCGTACGTGACACTTTCTTGCCCTCCGATTCCCCTAATCTCATTCTATTAATTCATCAAAGCCCTCTTTTATACCAAGGCGTCATCATCTCATCCTTAATTTCAATCAAGCCGGTCGTTTATACCAAGGCTCAATCATTATAAAGTATAGGGTTAGAAATCCCCCAAGATTTGGGATTCAATAGCTTTCATCATGGTTTTCATCACAATCATATATTATAAAAATCACATCATGCATACACACAATTAAGCTAAAGAAGACTCTATATACTACCCAACCCATATCATTCGCTATTAATAGTTTTACTACGAATATTGAAAAGAAACCATAACCTAAACCTACCTTCACGCGAAGATTAGTGAGCAAGCAAGCAATTTCCCAGCTTTGTTTTCTCTTCTCTTCGTTTCTCCTCTTTCTTTTCTCTTTCTCGTTCGAAAACTTTCTCTCCCCATCCTTTTTCTTCGTTTGTGCAAATTTATTCAATGGTTTGGGGTGAGTTGGATTGGTGTTTGTGGTGTCTGATGGTGGTGGTAACCCTCTTTCTTTTACCTTACACTAATTCAATTATATAATTACAAGTTTTTAAGAAGATGCACTAATATCCACTAAGTAACTTAAGGTTTTACCGAACGCTTTTAACCCCCGAGTAATTAGACTTATTCACATTAACCCTATAACTTTATAATTAACGCGGATATCACAAAGTCCCTTAAAACGTGTAAATAAATCCTGACCCAAACTGGGTTTTGCGTAGCCCGTGACGGCCGTCGCGCCTGGCGACGGTCCGGCCTGTGTCCGTGCGGCAACCGTCAAGACAATTCCATCAAAGACTCTATGCGGTCCGTCACCCTGTGACGGTCCCGTCCTGCTGTGAGTCCGGTCCTGCCATTGGGTTCGTCCGTACGGTCATAGAGTCGAGTCAGAGCCCAATTTCAGTTTCCTAAGTTTTTTTGAAACGACAAGCCCTCCACGACGGCCTCTTGCCCTTACGGTCCGCTTGGCCTCCGTCACCTCTGCCCAGTGTTTTCCAGAATAAATCTTTACTCAAGGACTAAACGGTCGTACAATAGAATACCAATTTACCATCGTTCGTAGTCCCCGGAAGATCGCACACGAAAAAACACGGGCGCAAAGAATAACCTTGATCTGTAAACGATGTGGGTAATCTTTTTCCTCCGCATAGCTGCCTCTTCTCCCAAGTGGCTCCTTCAACCGTCGATTTCTTCCATCCATTGCACCTTAGATGGATGCAATCTCCCTTGACCTCAACTTGCGAACGTTCTCTATCTAAAATATGAACAGTGTCCTCTCATAAGACAAATTTCCTCATCAAAAAAACTGAATCCCAACGGATAATGTGTTTCCATCCCCCATGGTAACTTTCACACCGAACATGGAATACCGGATGTACGACCCGGACAGCCCTGGAGGCAAGGCTTAAACTCATAAGCCACCCTCCCCTAACTCGTTAAGTACTTTCCCAGGGACCACTGTATCGTTGGGCTTAGCTTGACCTCTTTACCCACAGCCGCATCCCCCCTTTTCACATTGGTGTAAACTTTCACAAGACTTGTTCACCCTCTGAACTCTAAGTCTCTAACTTTCGATCTGCATATTCCTTTTGGCTACTTTGCGGCAGTTGAAGCTTTTATTGAATAGATTTCACTTTTTTATCGAAATCCCTCAAAAGATCAGTACCCCAAGGTCTAACCTCGAAGTGCCTCAACCCACCAATGGGAGACCTAAATCTCCTACATACAGGGCTTCAAATGGAGCCTCTCAATGCTTGAGTGATACTATTATTGTATGAAAACTCCGCTAAGGGAAGAAGTTATCCCAAATGGCCACCGAATGCTAATCACAACATGCATAAGCAGAGCCCCACACTTTGAATCGTCGCATCGAGACCTTACCATCGGTCCTAAAGGATGGAACGGCGGTACTAAGGTCCAACCTAGTACCAATTCTGGCCATGCAATGTTTTCCAAACCTTAGAAGTAAACTTCGTACCTCTATCTGATATGATGGATAGTGGACTCCATGCAATCGAACAACTTCTGAATGTAAAGTTGGCTACTTTTCTGCATTAGTCACCTTAAACCGGAATGGAAATGAGCAACCATTAGTTACCTAATCACCAATCAACACCCAAATAAGTCATACTTGCCAATGGTCTTTGAATACCAACCAAACGATTCCTTGCGATCTCTCCATTTCCCATTCCGGATGGGCATTCTCTGAAGTGTTCCTCCGGCCCCGCTGTGTTCATCTTTTACTTGTTACATTTGGATTTGGCAATAAAATCCACATATCAGGCTTCATTCTCTCCCACCAAAAGTGTTTGCTTTAGGTCACGTACTCTTGGTTTGCCCCGGATGTATCGAATACCTTGAACTATAGCTCTTTCATAATAAGTGTTGATCACATCATCGCGCGAGGTACACCTACCCTTACCCTTAATGCCTCAAACACCTTCCTCGCTCGATTTTCACTTCTTTAGCCTCTCTTGGCAGACACTTTATCTCGGATCCGGATTAAAATTTTTTCATCACTAACTGCTTCCCCCTTAATCTGTCAGGAAAAAAAGAAGATCTTGCCTCCACACAATCGAAAAATCCTCCTTCTCATTTACTTCTAAGGTCTCATAAAGTCATTAGCCAGGTCTGAACCTCCCTTCCAGATGGGGTCTAGAGCTTGCATAGTGAGCTAGACTTCCCATGGCTTCCCCCCGCCTTTCTACTTAAACACTCCGCACAACATCGCCTTCCCCTGAGGTACAAAATAGTGATGTCGTATCCTTCATAGTTCCATCCTCTCCCTGCCTCAAATTCAAATCTCGCTGAGTGAGACCTAACTTAGACTGGACGATGATCCGGTACACCTCACACTTACACCCCATATAAATAGTGTCCTCATGCTTTAGTGCAAACACTACCCACCGCGGCCAAATTCCACTTCATGAGTTGGCTAGTTACTTCATGGCACTTTAATTGCCAATTGCCTCGAAGCATACGCATCACATTTTCTTTCCCTCTTCATAGTCCTGACAACCCAAAAACCCGAATAGGAATGCATCACAATAAACAATGAAGTTCTTTGTCTTGCCTTCCAAGGCAAGGTGGAAGGGGTCAGTAGTCAACGAGTCTTGAGCGTTGCTGAGAAGCTTTCCCTTCCCTCACACTCATCCGACCATAACAATGGAACATTTTGCTAGTCACCAGTTCGCAGTTGGGGAAGCAATAGAAGAGAATCCTTGACACATCGACGTAATAACTGGCTAAACCAACAAAGCCTCCTTCTTTCTGACACCTAGTATGTCCTTACCCAATTCTTCACTACTTCGATCTTAGAAGGAATCCACAGCACTCCATCCTTTATGAAACCACGTGCCCCAAGAAGGAACTGCCATCTAGCCAAAACTCACACTTAGAGAACTTGCATAAGCTGTTTTCCTTTTTCTCCCTCAACTTTCCAATACCATTCTCAAGGCTCCTCATGTTCCTTCTCTCTTGGAGTCTATCAGTATTCATCAATAAATAGATCACAAAGAGATACTAATATGGCTTAAAAATCCCGTTCATCAAACTCACTGAACGCTAGCAGAGGCCATTCGTGAGACCAAAAGACTCACTTTGGAACTGACAAATTCGTAATGCCAATACCTGGTTCTAGAAGCAAGTCTTTGGGGCACATTCCGTTGCTCTATGTTTAATTGATGATACCGGAATCTCAAGTCAATCTTGAGAAGACACAAGCACCTTGTAACTGATCGATACACGTCTCACTGCGAGGAAGAGGAACATTGTTCTTTATAGTCACCTTTTTCACTGCCGGGTAGTCATGCACATCCTAAAACTCCCATCCGTCTTCTTCACAAACAAAACCGGAAAGCACCCCAAGGATATGCACTTGGTCTAATAGAAGCCTTTGCTCACAACTCTTGAGTTGGGCTTTTAATTCCTTAACTAAACCTCCGCGAGGGCCATTCTATAAGGTGGGTTATAAACATGGGGCGAGTACCGCGGTTCAAATATCAATACAGAAGTCAATATCCCTATCTTGGGGGCATCCCGGAAGATCTGGCAGGGAAATACATCCAAGAAACTCACGGACCACCGAAACCCGGACTCAATCGAGGTACTTTTGGTATTGTCATCCTTGAGATTGCCAAGAAGCTAAACAAACCCTTACTAACCTTTTCTTAGCACGAAGAATGCGATATAACGCACCGTATTAGAAGTGTAGTCACCCTCCCACACTACCGGTGTCTGTTCCCAGGCTTTGCTAACGGCAAACCCAGTTTTAGCATACAATCCAAGATCCGCAAATTGCGGAGAAAGCCAAGTCATACCCAGAATAACATCAAACTGCAAAACCATTTCTAAGATAACCACAAATCTACAAAGTGTGCCCCTCACAAAGGTCACAAACAAGACCTATATACCCTTTTTACTACCACATACCACCCACTCGGAGTAGAAACACAATAGGCGTATCAAGATTTCACAAGTAAATTAACGCATTAGCAAATGAGGAAGATAAACATAAAAGAAATGTTGGATCAGGATCAAAAGTAACAGAAGCCATGCAAGCACAAACCAAAGATTCTGATGAGGACAGCATCAGATGTCTCCCCTCCGCCTCCGATCTTCCCGGGAAAAGCATAACAATGCCCTTTCGTTTGTTTGGCCGTTGGTCCCTACCATGTTGTGATGTAGTTGCTCCCGTTTGCCCGTACCTACCCTACCACCACCCCCGGCTTTTTGGTGACCACCATACCTACCACTCGCCACCCTGCTTCTCCAGAAAACGGCCTCTACATGACCACCTCTACCTCTAGCTATTGGGGGTCCTATTCCTCCTGTTTTGGACAATTCGTTCTCCTAATATGTCAAGTCCTCCCTCCCCCACATCCATAACACTCTCATAGATTCACGCATGGGTCTCATCAGAGAAATGTATGACCGTTCCTGTGGTGTGACCCCCCAAGCTACAGTCTGTGATTGAAGACTGAATGGGTCGGACTGGTACCTCCTGAACCCTGTCCTCTAGAGTAGAACCATTAAACTCACCCCCTTTTCGAAACCTCTTTGATGTCGATGCCGGGTGATTCATCTGGCTTCACACTCCTTCCACTCGACCACGAAATCTACTCCACTTACTTGGAAGGATTTTGCCGTATCCGCTACCTGTACGGCGGAAATTCGAAATTCTGATCTCAACCTTCACAAAACGCGACTCCGCTCTTGTGACTGAAACATAGTTGGGTGGCATATCTGGAAGTGCACGAAACTTAGCCTCATATGGCTTGACCGCAGCCTCAGACCGTTGCTCTAACTCAAGAACCTCGTGCCCTTTTCCTTCTCTCAAGTCAGGGGAATATATTTCTCCATAACAACTCGAAGAATGAGGCCCAAGTCATAAAGGTGGTGGCTCTGTTGGTTGACACAACATGTTGCCCTCCGCCCACCCCATTTTGGCGTTCCCTGAAACACACTGGTAACTCACGAACTCACACCAAACCGTTCTAACTATAACCCATCTTTTTAGTAGCTCATGACGTCAACCAGAAATCGTAAGCATCTCAGATTCTGCACCCTTGAGCTGGGTTTCAATTTCAAGAACTTAAACTAAAAAGTTTCATCTATCATTTTGTCATTATAGGCCCAGTAGTCATTGTAGGAAACTGCCTATGTCCACTGAGCATCCATACGATGGGCCATAAAGTGCGCCATGTCTTACCCTTGAAACCGAGGGTTTGAGTGCGAAAAAGTTGGGTGCCTGACCCGGATCAGACAACCACTAAAATAAGAGAGCACCTGATTGAATCATCTTCTGGGTAGGTTGGGGTGACATTTTGCGCCCCCTCCTCCTCGTTCTGACTTTTACATTCATCTCCCATCCTCACCTTCTCTTACTACCTCCTCAGTCGGTGGAGGAGTCACCGCCCTAGCACCAATGGGCTAGGTGCTCGTCCTCTAATCCCTAGGACGTCCCTCCCACGACCTCTACCGCGGCCTCTTGCCACTGTTTCACTCCGAGCTACAGCCCAGGGGCTGGTTTCAGTGCATCTTGTCTTGCTGATGTTGATGTTTGGCGGTAGTCGTTGCTCTATTCTAACCATACTTCGAAATAGAGGCAGATGGTCAGATACCAATTCGTATCACCTAGTACTCAATTGGACAATCCAAGTAATAGCACGAAAGAAGAAAAAGGAGTGAATTTTCCTAAAGTTCGTTATAGCCTCTCACAAAGAAAAGTAAGAGGCTCCCCTACCGCGTTCTTTAAGACCTACTAGACCTGTTCTTGTGTGAGAGACCAACGACCTAATGCTCTGATACAAGTTTGTCAGACCCAACGCTACCGGCGACTGTCAATACCCACATTTCTCTTCCTATGTGAGCGAACCACAAATCTAAACCTTACAGTTCAATTTAATATCAACATAAAGTAATGCGGAAGACTAACTCATAAATAAAAGACAATTCAATAAATTCTAAAATTCCAACTTCTATTAATTCCCAATCTGGAAGTCATCACCACAAGATACATCTATGATCAATTGACAGAACTAAGAGTATTCTAAGAGCTAAAACAAATAAAAGCTAATCTATGAACGGATAACTTCCAAGGCATCAAGACAGAGGAAGGAGATCCAGTCCAACTAGAAGCTTAGCTCCCCTGAAGATCCGGTGTGACGAAGACTTGCTTGACGAACTGTTGAGTCGAAGATACGGCAAAACTTTGCTGCACTCCCACAAATACACAAAGGCAACATAAAGTAGTGGGTCAGTACAACCCACAAGTACTGAGTAGGATCATCGGCCAACTCGCAAATAGAAACCAATAATACTCAGAGTACCATCATAAAATCAACTAATATTCTTAACATGTGATTACAACAGTACAAACATCTTTATAATATCACCGCAGATCATATCTAATGGGACTCAGCCTCCATCCATACTTATTTGGGATACATGTTCTTTAGATTGATATATTAGTATCTTTTCAGATTCATCATCTTTATTCCGCTTGGGTCGGTACGTGACACTCCGATCCCCTATACTATGTGTCGAACGTGACACTAACTCCGATCCCCTATATCAATGTGTGTCGGGTACGTGACACTCACCGTCCCCTACATCTACGTGTCGGGTTTCGTGACAACCCGTCCCCTAATTTATGTGTCGATACGGACACTCTGCCGTCCCCTAATTCTCTACGTGTCGTTGTTCGGTGACAGCCCGTCCCACTAATTCTATGGGTCCGTACGTGCACTCCGATCCCCTACATCTACGTGTCGGTTCGTGACATTTGGTCCGGCCCGTCCCACTAATTCTATGTGTCGTCGTGCACTTCCGATCCCCTAATCTCATTCTATTAATTCATCAAAGAGCCCCTTTTATACCAAGGCGTCCATCATCTCAGCTCTTAGTTCATCACGCTTCTTTTATACCAGGATCATCATTAATAAAGATTTAAGGGGTTATATCAAGATTTGGGATTCACATGCTTCATCATGCTTTTTTCATCACAAGTCATAATATATAAAATCACATCTGCATACACACAATTAAGTCATAAGAAGACTCTATATACTACCCACACATATCATTCGCTATTCAGAATTTAGCTAAACTACGAACTTATGTAACGAACCATAACCTACCTTCACCGAAGATTAGTGATCAACAAGCATTTCCCAACTTTGTTTTTCGCGTCGTCTTCATTCTCCTCTTTCTCGTTCCGACTTTCTCTCCTCCTTTTTCTTCTGTTTTCCTGTAGTCAAAAACCCTCTTTCTTTTTACCCTAATTATTAGATAATTAAGTTTTAAAAGATGGCACTAATATCCACACAACTTTAAGGTATACCTCTTTAAACCCCCGATTAATTAGACCTTATTAACATTAACCCTATAACTTTATACTTAAAGCAGAATAATCAAAACACCGTCCCTTAAACGGTAAAGAAAATCCGACCCTAACTGGGATTTTGCGTAGCCCGTGACGGGCCGTCGCGCCTGCGACGGTCGTGCCTGTTGTCCTCGCACCGTCAGACGACCATTTCCAGTCAAAGACTCTAGACGGTCCGTCACCCTGTGACGGTCCGTCCTGCCTGTTGACGGTCCGTCCGGGCCTTTCGTCGTACGGTCAGAGGTCGATTTTCATTACCCATTTCAATTTTCTAAGTGTATTTTGAAACGACACCCTCCCACGCCGGTCCGTCGTGCCCTTGACGGGTCCTTCGTGGCCTTCGTCACCTCCCTCTGCCAGTTTTTTCAGAAGTAAAAATCTGTTGCTCAAAACGACTAAACAGGTCGTACCTTTAGAGTTAGAGATTTGATCTGTTCCGATTCTGGATAACATCTCGCTTTTGTGGTATCACTTTTCACATCACACGAGTAAACTATCAATTCCTCGCATGATTTAAATATATTACTTCTCTGAAAAACGTTGATTCCAATAGCATGAATACTTCAAATCACATGTATTATATGATTATTGTTACTTTTATTATTATTATTATTATGTTTTTGTTTGATAGATTTTGCAATGTAATGTCGCTTCATATATTAAAATTGTTGAATTAATAGATAATATAATCTTTCCGTCTATTTTCACGTTTAGAAGATTGTTTGTTGATTATTGTAGACTTGTTCATTAGGATATATAAATAATTAGTAGGAAATTTCATCGAAGATTCCATGATAAAATAGTGATACATTACTATAACAATTATAATAAAAAAAAGTAAAATTTGAGAAATTATAAGAGACCAAAAGAGAAACAATTAATAATTAAAAAAAACGAAGCCATAAAAAAAACAATTTTTTGTAAAAAAACAGAAAACAGAAAATATAATAAAAAAAACAAACGTGAAATGAGAAATAGAAAAAAAAACGAGGAAAAAAGAGAGGAGTCCGAAAGAAAAAAAATATAAATAAAGTAGAAATTTTAAAAAAATGAAATAAACACGTAAACAAAAAGATATAAAGCGTAAAACAAAAACTATTAAAAAAAAAAGGAAACTGAAAAAAATGAAAAAAATACAAATAAAAATTAATAGAATGTAAAAAAAAAGACAAATTTAAAAATAAATAAAAATAACAATATTACAAAAGAATTGTGAAAAAAAACGGAGACAAATCTATAAAATAATCATAAAATAAAATAATGCTAAACTGAAATTAAAAAAGAGAGAGAAACAACTTACAGAAAATAAAAAAAAAACAATATTCAACTCTAATAAAATAAAAACCGTGCAAAAAAAACGGAACAAAAAAGTTTTTTAGAAAAGGAAAATTTGTTTGATTAAAACAAATACATTCCTAATCTATTTAGGATTTCTTGATAAAAACTAACTTCAAATCTTATAACATTTATTTATGGTTGTCTTATTTTTTGATCTATAAATAATTAAATACAATTCTAATTAACTGAAAAACTCTTAAAAATCTTTTTCCTACCACAATTCTAATTCCCTAACTAGTTAAACACCTATATAATTCTAACACATAATAATAACATTAAATATATATATAAATAAATATAATAAAAACGATCATCTCTCCAAATGCTCTCGCGCACGTTAACTAACGTTGCGCAGTGAATGTGAAAAATGGCGAGAGGAAGAGGTAGAGGACGAGGAACGAGGACGCAAACAGCAATGATTGACAGTTGGAATCTCAGTGGGAGCTCGAGTGAAGCAAATGAGGATCTTCAGCTAGAACAACTCCAACTGAGGAAGAAGTAGAACGCTGGGCTTTTCAGTGACTGCTTAAACTACAAAAATCTGCACTTAAAACTATTCAAGGGAAGAAGATGAAGAGCATAGCAACTCGATCTAGATCAATCTGCAAATGAGAACAAGATGGTAGGTAAGTTAAACAGTAACTGATAGTAGGGCGAAGCTAAAGAGGAAAAGCAAGGAACCTTGGGTTTAACATGTTTAAAATAATGAATGCTACATGGAATGAACTTTGACGTACTATCCTCCCAATAGGAATGGCACCTATGGTGTGCAACTAGAAGGTCTGAAGTACAAATTGAAGAAGACAGTGACAAATAAAATATGCTCTATAGCTTATTTATTTGTGAATGTCCTGGATTTTACTACTATGAATAGATATGTAATTATGAACTGGGTGAAAGAAGAACCTGAGTATTTCTTCATGCTGAACGTTACTACATAATCAAGTTTAGGAGCCAAAATGATATGAATGAAGTGCTTATCATGGCCATAGTACGATTAGTATGAGGCCTATTAATTGAAGCAAGTAGTGGTCAGAGGTGAATTTGGGAAGGATTCAACTGAACATCCCTTCTATGGCAAACTTTCAAGTTGCCTCAAACTGTTGGGGAAGCTGGATCTCTAAGTGCGCCATAGCTAGTTCATAGGTGTGCCATCTATTCTCTGATATGTCCACAAATAGACAGAATTTCCTATGCTGAATGTTGATGAGGTTATGTACTAAGCATGTTCCAGAAGAAGATAGCATCCATGATCAATGGTAGAAAATTTAATCCAAGATGTTGTATGGAATGGACGCCACTATACTGTGGAGAAATGCCAGAGGATTGGGCATCATGTCAGATAACATAAAAAAGCTAGCAGTTCAGGATCAGCAAAAAAATAGAGGCGCCCTGGAAAAGTTACTCAGGCTTGGCAATTATTAAAGGGCCCTATACAACAGTCAGGAAAGATAGGGGAACAGAGAAGGGGGAGGAATCAAGGAATATGAACATGTTTTGTCTTGCAGGAGGAGAATGAGATACAATGATCAGTATAATACCCTGAAATAAAGCTTTAAGGCCTAACACTCGGAGACACAGCTTGAGTTTAGCCTGTCAAACGTTCCAATGTTATCTACAATACCTATACTGAAAGTGGGTTTTGAAAGTCTTATGAATAGTAAGTTGGTTGTCACTTGCCTGTGATAGGGGGGAACTTCAAATCCTAATACTTAATGGAGCTTTTGGAATGTTAGATGCTGAATAAGAGCTATAAGGCAGAAGGAAAATAAATAATTTTTGCAAAATAAATAAAGTTGCTTTGGCTGGCTTAATTGGAAACTAGAAGAAAAGAGAACAATACTAGTACAACAATTAATAGCGTATAGCTGCGCAGGGTGGAAGTACTTCAATAACTACAAAGATGCTGTAAGGAGAACTGGATTATATGGGATGATAGCTGTATGAGGTTATAATGATAACTAGTTTCAAGCTCAATGCTACGTTTTTATGTCTAGGAAAGAAGTAAAGGGTACCAATTCAACCTCACAGTGTGTATGGATTTAAATCTATAGAGGCAAGGAGGAAGTATGTGGGATGGAAAGAACAAGATGGCCAAAGTGTTTGCGTACTTGGCTTATTGGCAGGAGACTTCATGCTATTATGTCTCCCAAAAATAGGCTAGCTGGAAAGCTCCTGTCACTGAAAAGGAAAAAAAATTTTTCAAAGTGTGGTCAAGGCTATGGGATTAAATGAGTTGCAATGGAAAGGAAATTACACAACATAGAACAACAAGCAGACTGGGTAATGCAGAATCGTCAGCAGATTGATAGAGCTTTTGGCATGATGCATGGATGAGAATGGGGCATGTCATAGTCAGAATATATAATCCAGGGTTTCAGATCACAGTCCAATGAATTTGACGCTTTATCAAGGTTATCACAATGATGACCACAAACTTTATTTTTTACTGTATGGATTGACCATGAATCCTTCCTTGAGGAGCTGGTGGAGAAAGTAAATGGCAGGAGAAAGTAAAGGACACAATGAGATGGTATGGAATCAACTGAAGGCCCTCTCCCTGTCCTAAAATAGCTGAATAATAGTGAGTTCACTAATTCATAAGCACAGCAGATTGAAGATAGGCTAGACACTGAGCTTTGCGAAGTACAAATCAGCTTGGTAACCATGCCAAAGATGATTTGTTGTTAAAGAAAGAACTCCTAACAACTTGAAAAATGTCTATGTTAGAAGAACTGCTACTCAGGCAAAAAGCAAGCAAAATGGATTGAGCCTAGGTGATGTTCAAACAACAATATTTTTAGCTCAATGATAAAGGAGATCAAACCATAAAATCCTCAGGGAATCTGATGTCACTAGATGGAGATGCTACATGAACCTCAGAATCCAAAATGATTTGTCTTATTTAATAGAAGTTTCATGGCACAGCATCAATAGACTTATTACCCTATAAATACTCCGGTAGCGAAAGGGACCGGGGGGGGGGGTTTCTATCAAGACAACACGAGAATCCAGCTTGTGCAACAATAACGATCAGGAGATAGTTTGAGCTCTGGAGTCTATAGGGAGTGATAACTCCAGGTATTTATGGATATAATGCTCTTTCTTGTAAACATACATGGAAACATTGAACATGAGGTTTATTGATGCTTTTAAAGTTTCTTCAATAACAGGAAAACCTTTTTAAGTCATGTCAAATTGTACTCTGTTACACTGATTCCTAGTGCAGAGTCAAGAGTGGGTGAAAGAATTCAGCCCATTGCTTGCGTACTGTGATGTATAAAATAATCTCAAGTGATTACTCAAAGAATGCATGAAAGTACCTACATCATCATGACACCAAGCAGGATGTCATCCCAAGGGGAGGAAATTGGAGAGTAACATTATCTTAGGCTAATGAGTTGTTAAGGCTTACACAAGGAAGAATCTTTCACCTAAGTTGCTAAAAAATTGACTTACAAAAGCTTGTGATTCGTAGATGGCCTTTCCTGACAAGTAAGGGTTTGGGTTTTCCTGACTTATTACTCAATGGGTAATGAAGGGTTTACAAAGTGAATTCACTATGTTTAATGTTCAAATACTCAAAGGGTTTATGCATGGCAAAAGGGCTTAGGGCAAGGGGGATCCAGTCCACCTTTCTCTTTACTATAGCAATTGAATATCTCAGCAGATTGCTCAAGGCCTCAAAGAAGAAAAACGTCAAATATCATCCAAATGGTGCAAAAGTTTGGATGTGACTCAGTGTTTTTTGCAGATGATCTGCTTTTTGTTTTCAAGCAAGAGGTGATCTAAATTCTGTTAAAGGAGCTTCATAAATGTTGTACTGCAGTTCTCTCGAGCATAGGATTTGCAAGCTAACCTTAATAAGAGCTCATCTACTGTGGGGGAGTCCCGAAGGAAGTAATCAACATGTCCAACAACTGGGATATACAATAGAGAACTTTCGTTTAAATACTTATGGGTTCCATTGGTCTTCAAAGAAGCTGAAACACAATCAATGGTAATCCACTTAAAATCAAATCAGGCAAGATCAACTCTTGGACATGCAAAAGTTGTCTTATTATGCATGAAGAGCGCAACTAGATCAAAAGACCTGTGTTGTTTGGAGATTCAAGCTACTGGGTCACAACTCTTTATTATACCTGTCAAAGATCATCGTTGATAGAAAGGATTATGCAGAATTTCCTTATGGGAAGGGGTAAAGGACCTGTAACCAAAAGGCTCTAATAGCTCGGACAAACTATGCCGTCCACCTCAGGGGTTTAGGCTGATCAACCTGAAAACTTGGAACAGTCAAGCAATAGCATAAACTAATGTTTGGAATTTAAGCAACAAAGAATATAGCTTTGGATTAAATGGATTTCATGCATACTATATAAAAGGACAGAGGGACTAGAAGAATAAGCAAACTGAAGTTGGATTGTGCGAAAATAATGAGTGCAAAAGCTACGTGATCAAGTGCAACAACAAACCGACAAAACAAAGGAAGAGGTCTATTGAAAGGCATCTGTACTATACACATGACAGAAGAGCAACCAAACCAGCAGGGCCATGCTTCATATAGGAACTGCCTCAAGCCAAAAGCCTACAACATACTGTTGATGATGAGAACCAAAATTAGCACTGTGGATAGATTTAAGCCATAATGGGAGCGGAAGTAGAATAAAACATTTGTGTTATGTAGAAGCAGATGAAACTAAGAACACTGTTTCTAACAATTCATTTTGCAAGGAGATATGGGGAGAAGTATTGAGAATGCTAAGCATCAAGGCACTATCCAATGGTCTGGGAGCATTTTCACATGGTGTGTCCAGAATGGAATGAGGAATAGAGCCCACAGCACAAGTGTTCCCAGACAGTGATTACAAAGGCATTTATGGCTACTGGAATCGAGAGGAACAATAAATTTTTGAGAAAAAAAGCATAAGAACAGCCATAGGAGAGTAATAGTAAAGAAGATTTGCTTGTGTTACTATAGCTATAATCCTACTCTAGTTCATTGTCATCTGAATTGAACTAATTTTAGCTTAGTAAACCAGGGATAAAGGAGTAGTTTTTGTTTTTTACATGAAGTTTGAAGCAACTCACTGGTTTAGTAGCTTGATTTGTTAATGCTGATTCTGTAATTAATTAAAATGTAGTTCCCAAAAAATAAAATAAATAATAAATATACTAATAAATAAACATAAATAGGAGTGTTTCAATTTTAAATGGACACATATAAAAAATAATAGAATAATGTTTCAAGGTAGATTTAAAAATAATAGACATTTTAAAGGTTTAAAATAATGAAAAATAAAGTAAAAACTTTTATTATTAAGTTAAATAATATAAAATTCAAAATTAAGTCTAGTCATATCAAAGGTCAATGAAGGCGCCGTGCTACAAACCACGGGACGCGAGAGGGGTGCCTAACACTTTCCCCTCGGGCAACAGTATTCCCTTATCCCGATTTCTAGTTCGCAACCAATAAAATAGAGTCAAATTTCCTTTTGTTATGATTTAAGATTAGGTTGACTTGAATCACAAAAACTCAGTGCAGACTCTGAATACTAAAGTATCCCCTTCAAATGTCACTTAATTGGAAACTCTTTTCTTTTCCAAACAATTAAAATCAAAAAAAATCTTACAGAAAAAAAAGGGGCGTGACAATAACATTATATTTGAGTGAGTTAGAGTCTCCATTGAATCGAAAATACCCTAATAATCTAACTTATATGACACAAACTCATTTAGAATTGAATCAACTTAAATATCGATCTTCAATTATATATTACTACATAAAAATTACAAAAAAAAATAGACACATTTTTGACTTAATATAGTACATTCAATATTCTTTTTTTACCAACTTTTTCCCTAAAACCAATTGGCAAAAGACAACATTCACAGAAAAACCATAATACTAGATAACAACAATATTAAAAATATAGTAGAACGGCGATATATCATATGCTGAGAAACGTCAACAATAAAATTATCAATCCATATTTAAAGAAAATAAGTATATAAATAATTATAATCATAGTAAAAGTTTGAAGAAATGCTAAGATAGTCCTTTAAAATATATGTAATAGTTTTAATTTTGATTCTTAATGTATGGTCCTTTAATCCTATTAATATGACGAGAAAAAATCTTCATTTTTGTGTTTGTGTTAAACCTAACAATTTAATTGATTTTAAAAAGTATATTATATTTTATTATAGACTTACAGGGGCTAACAAAAAATTTCTCACACATGCATTTGTTGTTTTACTAAAAAAAAAAAAGGCCTTCATAAAATCTAACATAATTTTTTTCTTTAATTCTCTAAAAAATTATAATTGTCTCGTGTCTTAAAATAAAAATGGATATTACGTCATTAGAATAATAGTTATAGAAAAGAAAAAAAGTAAATTTTTATTAGATTTTAGCGAGTGTTTTTCTTTAGAGCTAAGAAAAAAGGTACCAATGCTAATGTTTATTAGTTATGTAGGGTCCTATAGTAAATTTAGCACTTTTTATAAAAAATAAATTCGTTAGGATTAGGAATAAAAGATTAACATGAACACTTTTTGGCATCGGACAATCATAGACCAGCAAAGCGTTACTCTTATTGGAGGACTCTTTTGGTTATTATTTTCGTGAAAAGTTTCCATGAATTTATTACAACAATAAATAATGTGCCATCCAAAATGATAAGATCATAAAACGAATATAAAAAATAATGATAGAGAAATAAACATAACCTCGGAATATTAGTTTAAAACAAATCGCACAACGTAGAATCAGATCGTAAGTCAATTACAATTACGTCCATATTATAATTAATCTTTCGTCGCCCACTGTTTTGATTGATCTTTTCATTTTTCAGTGAAACATACGTTTTATTATCTAAAACTTTTAATTAAAAAAACAGCACTCCAACCTCATAGAACGGTCAAAAATAAAATAATTTTCTAATTTTCTTAAAAATAAATAATGCCATGAAAGAATAAATAGACTTGTTTTAGTTAATTTACTATATTTGCTATGGGCTAAAGAAAGGATATTAAGGTTTAAGAAGTCAAACTCTCTCTTCACGTTGAATGAATGAACAATCTATTGACACAAAATAAATTACACGTATATGTAATTTGTTATTTATTCGGAAAAAATATTTTCTAATCCTTTTTTAACGTTATTTTTATGTCAAAAGGATTTTTTATTTTGACTTATACAAAACTTGAAATGGGAACATTTTCGCTATCGTCATTAGAAGTAGACAAATAATAATGTTAAACAAATATGATGAGGACCAATAATTGAATTACTGCATCGATAGTAATCTTGAACAAAAAAGAGATATATAATAAAGATATTCATACTTTGATTAGAAATATAAATGTGTAGAACTAGACGCCAAAAAGATTTTTTCATGAAAAAATCGCACGTTATGTTAGGTTTGCTACCTGCAACGACCACAAAATATTTTAACCTTCATGTTTGTATTTGATCAAATTTTTTTGAAAATACATTTTTTATAGAATTTAAGGTTAACAAAAGTGAAGTAAAATAAACATCTTTATAGAACAGAAAAAATAATATGTTTTCGTTTTTTCTCATTCTCCACTGGAACTACACACGGTGTTTGTAATAAGTTATGTATAATTGCAAAGCTAATATCATTGTAGTATTTTTTATTAACAATTTTGAACGCCTTTTCTAACATACACTATTGATAATGACTATTTCTTTCTTTGAACAAAACTTTTTAAATGATTGTCAAACTTGAGCCTTTGGATGGAAAATAATTTAACGATGTCACAGAACCTCTAATTTTCTTTGAACAATAGAAGTCGATTATGTTTATTTAAAGAACTCTATGAACGTATCTAACACTACTACGGATTCTAGCAATTTTATACTTAATGTATGTTGTTTGAAAAGAAGTTTGAAAAGGATAACAAATTGTTAGCAGGACATTGCTAAATCATATACTAATCCTTTATTTGATTTATTTTTAAAACCTATAAATCTGCCAAAGAATATGAGACAGTCTGGAAAAGAAATATGACTTGTATTGATCTGAAGAAACAATATGTTGTTGGTCAATGGATTTAAACTTCAAATGGGTGATAATAAGGCAATAATGAAAAAAAGTTCCATCGAATAATGAGAACTTGACTGCTTACTGACGAGGACATAACATTGTTAGATATTTCAAGCTCATGTTCTGCTTGAAACTTCCCAACATTTGAGTGATTATAGAAATCAATTAAAACATAAGAAAAATAATTTAACTCTTAAGACTTATTAGTTACATGAGGGTCTGAATAGACGAATGTCTCAGAAGTTAGATGGAGAACCTTTCTCTTTATCTTCTAAATTGATCTTGTTGAATCTTCTAGTACTGTTGTTAAAGTAGAATTCAAAGGCAAAAAAGAGAAAATCTCAAAAAGAACATATAAAGAACAAAGTCAATCACAAGTCCGGGGGATTCAAATTCAAAAATTTAAGGGGTCCTTGCTTTGTTTTGTGAAAAGTTTGGTCCTCAGGTCTCATCTGGTTCTATCAAAGAAAAGGAAGGACTCAATTAATGTAACGACAAAGTGATGTCCAAGTTAATCTTGCTGAGGATAATTTGTCGGGTTGTAGTAGTCATTGAGGCAAATCTTGGTGGCAAACAAAACTGATGGGTGCTAGACACAGGCGCCTCAGGACATTCGTGTGCCAATAAAAATTGATTTCATGACTTTGAGGAGTCCAATGATGAAGAGTGTGTTACAGGGTAACTCAACTACTGTGGAGTTAGGGTAAAGGAAAAAAGTTTTACTTAATTTAACTTTGAAAGACATTATCCTTAACAATGTTTTTATGTTCTCTCCCTCCGTAACCCCAAAACCTTAGTTTTCGAAGCAATTTCAACAACGTGGAGCCTTAAAAACTTATTTTTGAGCTGATAAAATAATTATTTCTCGGAAGAAAGACTTTGTTAGAAAAGGATATCTTAGTGGAGGATTATTTTTATTGAAAAGTATTCAAATTCTGTTTTATATTGTAGTCATTAATTTGTGCATGGAGATTAGGTCATATTAACATTGCTATATTACAAAGACTAGAAAAATGGGATTAATCCCATGATAAAAACTTAATGAGTTTTATAACTGTGCTTAGTGTAGAAGCAAGCATTTGACAAGAACACCTTTCAAATTGGTACTTGGTAGAACATGAATTACTTAAAACTAAAACATTCAGATTAGAGATTTCAAGAATTAGTGTCAGCAAAGATAAAAAAATCACATTACTTTGTTGATGACTTTCTAGTACACTAAGTATATCTTTCTTAAGTCTAAAGATGAGGCTGGAAAAAACATGTTTTTGAAATTTCAAAATAAGAAGTGAAAAACAAAGTTAGATGGGAAAATCAAGAGATTTAGATCTGAAGGGGCGGTATACAAATACAAAAAACACTAGAAGATTTTTATAAGAAAAATGTATCATACTTAGGTTAGTGTTCCCTATGAGTGATTACCGGGGTTCACGGTATTTTTAATGTTTTTCTTAAGTTTAGTGTGTGTCCAAAAAGTCTTTTTGTATTAATTTTTATGTAAGTTTCTCTTTATTTGCAACGAAATATGTCTAAAGATGAAACGCGGAAAGTTTTGAGCAAGAAAATGCCAGAAAGTTACCACCTAGGAGCTTGTGACGGTCCTCGTGCCTGTGACGGTCGTAGTGCATTGTAGTTGAAGATGCTGAAGGAATATGGGAAAGTCTGACAAGTATAGGATTACGGAAAGTGCATGACGGAACGTCGTAGCCATGACGGTCCGTCCCTGATGGTATCGTGATGATCAGAGAAGTAGCCAGTACCCAAATTCAAGAGTTAAGTATTATGGAACGGAGACCCTCGACGAAACATTGTACCGTGGCATCCGGTCATCCTGCCGTCGAAGGTAATGAAAGAGAGCACAGAAGAAATTTACCAAAGTATGGGATGACAGAGTCATGACGGCCCGTCGTGATACAATGACCGTCGTGAGGTCGTCGCACCAGCCGCGTTTTTACAAATTTTCAGCAAATAGAGTCCATCTTTATTAGGTTTTTGTTTTTTATAAATGTAGTTCGAAAAACTCGTTTTGGGGTTTAGACTAAGATAGTTAGACTCTTTATTGGAAAAATACTTTTATGTTAGATTATTTGTATAGATTAATTTGGATATTACACTTTGGATTGTTACACTGTTCCTGGAGTTGATTGTTGGTGATTGTCGATTAATCAAGTAAATTTCTTGAATTAATTTCTTTCTCATGAAAGTAGTGCATGAATTACTATTATATATGAATATTGTGATTATGGAATATGGGTAACTAAACTCCTAACTAGGGTTGTGGGAAACATGGGTGAATAATAGGGTAAAATCTACTAAAACAACAATTCCGAGAAGAGTGTCTTGCAGGTATTGATATTCTTTCGCTTAGACGTCTTTTTAACGGAGACCAACGTGATGAACTCGCCTTTAATGCTACTTGCCGAACCAAGGAGGTAGATAATAGGAAAAAGGAATTACATACATAGATTAGTGTATACTATTCAATAGGTAGTATTGATTGGTACGGGGTAATAACTTAGTAAATATCGAATTACAATGCTATATGAGGTTGAAAGGTAAGTTAGTATGGCAGCACAAATAGCCGGACAAGGTGCGGAGTGAAATTTTCAGATGCCGGACCAAGATTAGAAATACATAACTTATCACTTTGATGGCAAAGATACTAGGAAAGAATTGTTATAGTTAGAATTATCAAATTAGGAACCGTGGGAAAACGTAGAACCCTAGTTACTTTTATTAGTGAGTAAACTCCAACATTTGAATCTGTTAGTGGGTCTACTTAATTTAGATAGTATTTTCATTAATTTAGCAATTAAAAACCCCCATTTTATTGTCTTTGTTTTCTAGGAACTAATTGACTTTAAATAATGTACTAATAGATTGCAGTTAGTCTGAACTATTTCCTCGTGGAAACGATCACAACCTCATTAGTTGGGTGTTACTCGATACGACCGCTTTACTCTTATTTGAAAGTAAGTTTGAGCGTATTCAATATCCCCAATAAAATGGTGTAGCGAATAGAAAATAGAACCCGTAAAACTGTGAAACTCTTATTTTAAGCTCTGGTTCTATCTGAAAATAAGGTGGAGAAGCCAGTCTTGTCTGCATGTGAATTCTTAGTAGCTCTCGATAAGAAGTAGGACAAGAACTCATATGAATGTGGAAAGGGCAAGCTCCTAATTGAAATTATGAAAGGGTGGGGGTGTGTGGCTAAGGTTGGTTCGATTGATTTAAACGAGTGAAATATTGGATATAAGACTTTTGATACGTCTTTATTGGTTATGCTCAAAAATAGTGTTTCAGATAGATTTATGTCTCTATTTCGTGAATGCTAGAGATGTAGAGTTTTTTAAGACTATTTTCCTTGGAAACATAATGTGTTCGTGGATGTGCCAAAATAATGCTTCTGCTCTATGTCAAACAATTCTCATGTTGTGCCTTCTAATGTTATTTTAATGAGCATGAAAATGAATTCCGAAGGAGTAAAGACGTAGAACTGACTAGGTTTTGATGCCGATTTTAGAACTATTTTCTTAGCTGAAATTTATGTTAATATTTTCAAGTAACGAATTAGTGTCTAGCTATTAACAGAAGAAGACCTAAGACTTATGATGAAGCCAATGAGATCAATAAATTATATTTGAAAAGAGGTTATAAAAGTGAGTAGACTCTATAGTTTCTAATCACACTTGTGACTTGTAGATTGCCTAAATGGTTGTAAACCCATAAGTAGCAAGTAAGATGATTTAAGAAATAATGAACCGCAAGGTCATTTAAAAAACTTTATTAAATTCTATTTTATCTCTCCCCGATAGCTGCTTCGAGTCATTTATGATTGGTTATGAAGTGGTTGAAAAATTTTGAATTTCGATAATTACATTATTAAATATTTATTTTCATGGTTGATGGTTAATGGGTAAAGGTCTATACCTTACCAATGGGCCCATACAATGAAAATAAGTGAAAGGAATTTAGCAGTTTAAAATAATTTAGGAAGGAAAAAGATGGTAAAAAGAGGAGAAAATTTCCTAGGGCGTTGGAAGATGAGGGCACTAAGTGAAAATAATGAATTTATGTAGTAGAAATTTGTGGTTTTGAAGTTAGTGGGAAATTCTTAATAGCTATAGTTGAATTTAAGATTGAAATTTGAAATAAGAATTGGCCAGATGGAATATATATTATTAATTATGTTTTGAACTTAAGAATTATAAAAGTGTTTAGTATGATATCTGGTGAGATTTGAAGGTCTTAGCAAATTACATAGGTAGTAGAAACTATCAATTATTAATAATCGACCCATGATTGGCCATAAGCAAACAATCATGGTGGGAAAGATATTACATAGAGCGATAAGCCCAATCGCAAAATGGGTTAGTTTTTCTCGTCACAATATCTTACACTGCATTACTGATTTGTAGTATGGGATGGATTTTATATTTAAGTTATCACATTATGATTCAAGTTTGATATTAAGGATATATATTAAATATTCGGTATATTACATGAAAACATTAGACTGATGTTGAGAATTGAAACTTAAACCCTAGACTTGAAGTTTAAAAATATGAGAGTTGATATATTAATTGGAACTAAGATTTGATTAAGGATTTGAGTGAGTTTAGGTAAGATAGGGACCACATAGTAAGATGGTGTTGTTAGCTTTGAAATTTCTTGTGGTTATTGTGTGAATAGATTACTTTGAGTGGGAAGTACACCAAAAGGGAAGGCTCAAGTCCCGAAGTGATTGCCTCCTACTATGGAGGCAAGTGAAATTTTTAAACCCTTGATAAGGTTGAAATTCGTATATTCCTTGTGGTCTGGTTTGGGAGTAAGGCTGGCAGCTGGTACCGAACCGGGAGAAACCACCCCACCCCCCAGTTCGGTAATTACCAGGAACCGGTACGGAACCGGTCACTGTGCGTACCGGTAACTTCCGGAACGGTAAGGACCCATCCGAATAAACTGGTTTAAAAATAGTACTGTTCCGTCCCGGTCCGGAAGGGAACCGGTAGTTTACCGTACCGGACCGGTAATTAAAAAAAAATATTTTTTTAATTTGAATATTAATTTTTATATAATAATCTAAGCCAATTAAAAATTAAATTTCAAACTTTAAAAGTTAAAAAAAATTAAAAAAAGTTTCAAACTTTCAAATTATAAATTTAAAATTTCAAACTCTTAAATTTTGAAATTTTTAAATTTTTAAATTCAAACTTTAAAGTTTTAATTTGGAATTTTCAAATTTTAAAGTTCAAATTTAAATTTTAAAACTTTACATTTGTAAATTCAAACTTCTTAAGTTTGAAAATTTGAAATTCAAACTTTTACGTTTGAAAATTTTAAATTCAAAATTAAAGTTATAAACTTTAAATTTCAAACTCTCTCTAAGTTTGAAATTTTGAATTTAAACTTTAAAGTTATAAATTAAAAATTGACTATATTAAAATTAAATTTATACAACAATATTAAAAAAAAAAACCAAATTAAGGCGAATAGCCTATATTTTTCTTAATATTTATGTGATATTACAATTACATTACAAAAATATTAGTTTTGATTAAATCTCAATTTTATCATACTTACTAATAGTTGGTGCCACACATATAAATCCCTGCGTAAATCATTTTTCAACATTTCTTAGTAACATGTTCGGGAATAGGTTGAATAGGGGGGGGAAAGATCTCCATTGCTTTCAAAAAGTCCGTCGTCACTATAATCCTGTGCATTACTGCATCACATCATCTTGAAATTGGTCGGTAGGGGTTCACGACCCAAATGTCTCTCTCGGCATTAATCCCATCTCGAAATAATACCGATATCTCCAAGCTGCGGTGCCTAGTGAATGCCAGTTCCAAGTTGAAACCTTGTGCACTAAAGACGCCTTCCAATGCTACCGACGACGCTGCATTGCCTAAATAGTTCGAAACCATCGGTACTAGTGTTGGAATTCTTTGGCGCGATCTCTCCACTATTTGAGAATATCTTCAGTAGGTTCTGTATTTTGATTTATAAGGCATCAAATTATTTCTATTTCGTGAGAAAGTTAAAGATAAATCTAAATAAGATCAATATTATTTTCATAAATCTAACCCAAAGCTTTCAGGTCATTTTCACTTGATGAAATTATATTAGCATTAATAAATCATACAATTTCTAACTTCAATGTTTATGATATCTTGTAAAGGGGGGAAAGAGAGGAATGATATCTCCCCTTCCTCGTCTTTTTGATCTTGCAGATGGATCGTTGTCCCCCCTGAGCCCCCCCCCCTTTTCTAATAACTAATTAATATATCAAGTTAAAATACATTTTTCAACCATCTTGATGCCACCGAAAGCGTATACAGGGGTAATAACCATGCAGTTAAATAAATTTGAGGAATAGGATATAGTATTTTTAAATTTATAATCATTTTTTCAATGGTTTGTTGAAATCTGGTTTATTTTAAATTTAATAAATTTAGAAGAAAATCATACAAATATCAGCAAAACAGTACAAATTGATGCATTATAAAGTACATAAATTCTTTTGATAGTTAAGTAAAAAACCTTTTAGGAACTAGCTAAGGTCAGTTTAATCACGCTAATCATTATCATCGAGGTCTATGTCATACGAATTCATGAGCATCCAACCCCATTTGTTAAGGGTAGTCAATATTCATAAGTGACTACAAGCATTTAATATAAAGTATTCCATCTATAGCCACTGTTTTTGGAATTTTTCTAGGTGGAAGATATTTTCAAAACACGATTTGTAAATCTTTGCCCGCCTAGACTTACTTGACATTTAAATAAACATGACATGCATTTTCAACTTTCGTACATCCGTTATCACATATGTACACCATCTCTAACATCAAATAATTATATAGGTTGCACTTAACCTAATAGGATATTATTACCATAGAAAGGACAAAAGTGTAGGTTTAAAATATTCAACAGCCAACATTATACTTGAAGCGTATCTAATGGTTTATACTACTTATTTATCACATTATTTCATAACTGTACAAGATCTAAAATAGTTTGAGCATATAACTATCGATTTTTTGCATTTGACAATATTTATCCCTAAAATTCTGTTTGCATATACCAATTTCATCAATCTAAGTGCAGTACAGTCAATATCAGTTACCAATTTACACTACGACCCATATCAGAGTAATAGCTATTTTACAAGGATTTAAAAAATAAACAACGAAGATATTGAAAATGTTTGATAATAATTAAATACAGCCTTTTAGTGTATTTCTCAGCAAAACCTTTAAAATTGGATTATAAAGATAATGTATTAAACGAAATTTCAGCAATAACATTAATGGCAAACCCAAACACATATCGTTAGCAGTTCTTCAGATCTTTTTCTCTACTTATGAAGGTGGTAAACCTAGAGACCAGAACATTAGACGGATTTAATGTGTTTGTACCATTTTAGAGCAGCCTACTCCTACATTTCAGGAAGGGGGGTACCATTTTTTAGCTTTTCGCTACGCTTTAGCATGCAAAAAATTTCATTTACCACAAGACATTTAAATGCACTACTCAAAGGTCCAGTCCGCAGATTTGCCAAACAGTTTTAGATTTAATATATGTTAATTATTACAATAGCTTGTGTTTACGTTTGGTCATAAATGCCAAAACACAATCCGATTTTAACCCGTTACCCTAGGCCTAGGAGTACTGGGGGAACTGGGGCAGGAAAATGAAAGGGAGCGGGACGGGAGGAGGTATTAGTAGCCGTAGGTGGCTAGTTAATCTTCATCATCCATAAAAAGTAGGCAGATCAGTGTAATTATCACTATCATTATCCATATCACTAGCAAATCTCGTCAAAATTACCAATGCGACGTTGTTAATGTTATGATAAGGATTCTAATCCTGAATTACTATCAATATTAAAAATCGTAATAATCAACATGTGTATGAATCATCCGTATTTATTTTAATATAGAGATTTTTTAGTTTGATTTAGAAGAACTACAGTTTTTTCATTATTGGAGGAAGGTAAAGTTACAAATATTTTTTACAGCTCTTAATGCACTTTGTTCCCTTTCCTGTTTACAATATTTTTGCCGACATTCATATTAAAAGTTGTAAACGTGAGATAAATATATCTGGAAAATGTATGCAATTATGCAAATTAATAAATCACAAAAAATAATAATATTAAATAAAATGAAACTAAATAAAAGTTAGAACGAATGTACCAAACGTCTACTTAAAATAGTAGACGTTATGACGCCGAAAGCAAACGTGGAAAGGTAAAATTGATTTTGAAGCTCCAAATCTAATTTAAAAGACAGTAAGAAAACACCGGAATTTAAGATATTATATATTATAGAATTAGATATTAGAAAGTAGAGAGTTTGAGAGAGTAGAGATGAATAGATGATTTTGTGATTAAAAGAATGAAAATTTAGGGGTATTTATAAGTAAAAAAAAATGGGTTAAAAGTGTAATTTTTAAAACTTTAGGGTATTATAAAAAGTTTGGGGGTGGGGTAGGGCTTCTATGGCTGATAAAATTTCTACTCAAAATAGCATTGGGGGCTCACTAGCCGTTACTCAACGGCTATTAACGAATATATTTTTTTAAATAAAATTAACCGGGACCGACGTAATTTCCGGGGAATCGGTAATTCTGGTATTTACCGATTTCTGTCGGTACCTTTCGCGACAACCAAAAATTACCGGTACTAACGGTACTAACCGGTATCACACACCGTACCGGACTGGAAACCGATAAGTAAACGGTTCAGCTGACTTAGCCCATATTTGGGAGTAATGAGACGGTCAAGGTTGACTGTCTACCTGTTAATCCAATGAGAAAATGGATGATAAAGTGTAATATGATAAATTCTTTGTGTGTGATAGGTTGAGAATGATACGTACCAGTGTCAAAAGACAAATTTATTGCCTATAGAATGTGAATGGTAATATTGAAAATGCCAAAACATATGGGCATTAGCTGATATATATTGATTTGATTTATTAGGTCTTGTTATATTCTTTACTAACCCGTATAAATTATGAATTGGGTGATTATATGTCACCCCCCCCTAAGCGGCATTGATTTTTTGAGATGTTGCATCTTTCCCTTATTTGAATAATATTGTGCATAACATGCATGAAAATGAGATTGAGTATGAGTAAACACACAAAAGAAACCTCAATTAATAACCAAAAATTCGATTGCGTAAATTGATCAAATGGTTGACAAATTGCGTTCCAACAAAATGCCAACTTATATTAATCTGTTGCCTAAAAAGCTCATCGATAAATTTCCAACGATTTTAATTTGTTGGTAAAGGTACCACCACCAAAAAATCAGTTGGTAAACACACAAAGATGGTTACAAAATTTTGAAATAGACCCTGAAATTTTCATTGATAAATTTACCAAACGAATTTTTGATAGTAGATCGTTAGTACCTTTACTAACGATTGAAAGGGGTTAGTAAATTTTTTTCTTTCAATTTTTCGATTCATACACTAGATAAATGTTTCTAATTTAGTAACAAAAAAATTTTGTTGGTATTTAAAAAATTTTAAATATTTTTTGTAATTTTCTATCCGGTGTTCGATAACCACATTAAGAGCCCGACTAAATTTGGATTGATGCTGCGGGAAGTCCCACATTGAGTGTAAAGCACTCCCTAAAAAAATTATTATGAACCCAACGGAAATCTTGAACTGAGACCTTTTGGTTAAAGATGTAGGAGTACTTACATACAACACGACCCTGTGATGTACTAAATTTAAATACTTAGTTAGATTATTTTTTTTCGAATAAATTACTAACTGATTGTTAGTTTATGGTAATAATTATTCAAGTTCATGTAGCTTAGTAATTGATTGACAATATGTTTCAATATTATTAAATGATGATTATTCAATAGTAAATATTTCACAACCAAATTGGTTGAGGAAAGGAACCCCCAGCGACCCAAGCATCCCGCCCCCAAAAGCGGACACCGAAGAACCGCAGGTTGTCGAGGACAATCTGAAGAGAGGCGGGCGCACTCTAATTTGACCACCCTACCCATTACTTTGGACCTATTAGGGGGGGGAAGGCGAAAGGGAACTGATCGAAAAATCCGAAACCGCTGACTGACCCTTTCATAGTCAATTCATGTAAGGTGGGGATGGCTGGAAACCAATAGAAGTGCGAATCGCGCAGTGAAGTCGGGTGAACGGACCGCAGTGCACGACTTATGAAATCGTGTCGGAGGATTTTGAGTGTGAGCTAACACTCATGCCAGCGGCAAGGACCCGCAACCCTCGACAGGGGTCACCAATCGCCCGAATCACTGTAGCAAATGCTTATGTCTTTCAATCAACACAAAAGGGAAATTGCATTTCCGGGAAGAAATAAAAAAAAGGTCTTTATTGAAGAGGCTTTGCACCTGAAATAGCACTAATGCAGATCCAAAAGAGTGGTCTGGGCTATTGAATATAAAAATCTAAGAACACGAATATAAATCCAAAAATATTAATCAATTTTATAAATCATATTTGAATGAAACAATGCAAAATCTATGATAACAAGTTAAATTAATCTCAATATGACACATATCATTATATCAAAAAATTTAATTTGAGCACGTTTACCAAAAATATTGACCAAGTCTAAATTTTGGCCAAAAATTAAAAAGCCTAACAACATAAACTGAAAATGGAAGTCTCAAAACCTGAAACAACCATCTTGTTAGATATAAAAATGACCTTTCGAAGCTAATCAAACTGACAAAATTTTCATCAGAGCACGTTTACAAAAAATACTAAGCAAAATCAAATTTTTGCCAAAAGTTAAAAGTTAAATCGCCTAACGGTACAAACTGAATATGAAAACCTCAAAATCCAAACCAGTCATCCTATAAAGCGAAAAATGACCTTCCATAGCTAACCGCGCCGATGAAATTCAAATTTGAGCATGTTTTCCAAAAACAATTGACCTAATTCAAATTTTAGCCAAAAGTTAAAAGTTAAAACGCTTAACAACACAAACTGAAAATAAGTCTCAAATCCCGAACCAACCATCCTATGAGATCAAAACTGAACTTATATGGCTAACTGCGGTGACAAAATTTCAATTCAAGCATGATTACCAAAAATATTGACTAAAGTGAAATTTTGGCCAAAACTTAAAAGCTAAAATGTCTAACGACATAAACTAAAAACGGAAGCCTCAAATGGATTAACGGAAGGTATTTTTGTACCAAATTCAATAGTTAGGCCCTTTTTTCGTAAATTATATAAATAATTTTTATCATATTTACTAACAGATATATTCGTCGTTTGTAATATTGCCAACAAAATGTGTGTGTTAGTAATATTTCTGTTGGTAATCCATTGATAGAAGGTTGCTAAATTTGGCGTCATTTTTTCCCGCCGTATTTATCAACTAAATACTTAGTTAGTAAAATTTATGTTGGTAATCTGTTAGAATTTCATTGTTAAGTTTTTAAATATTATTGGGTTAGAAATATGTTGATAATTTGTTAGTAGAATACTAAACTACTTAAGTTGTTAGTAAAATTTGTTGGCTATTTTGAGGTTTTTTTTGTAGTGAAAGGTCTTACATGTGGAGATCGTTCGTGTTGAGATTGAGTTATGATTATTTGGGCACTTGGAAATCATTCGTGCGATGGAGAAATTATGATTTTAATTTGGGCACGTGGAGATCGTCCGTGCAGAATCTACTTAATTTATTATAGTGCGTTGAGATTGTTCGCAAAGACACTTGTAGATCGTCTGTGTCGGTATATGGACCTAGCGAATTCCCATGGGTCATGAACCTTGATGTATTTTCGAGGAGTATCATGTATATACGGTTGAAAGAGTACTTAGTATTTTGAGGCATATCATTTCAGGGTTTCATTTTGCATTGCATCCCATGACATCCTTCATTCTTGATGATTATGTATTTTGTTGATGGTTGGAAAATACTTGATATTAGTTTACCTCTATCTAATGAACTTGATTTTGTGTGCTCTCGATATTGTGAGGGCCTTTTGTGGAGGTTGTAATTGATGAATATTGAGCTTGTTGTTGAGATATGTGCTTGTAGATGGTGAACTATTAGGTTGGGATTTTATGTAGGTTGTAGTTGTGGAGGTTCGATTGAGGTGTAAGGAGTACCTGTATTTTATCCCTTTAACTTGTGTTTAGCGGTTTACTTGTTGATTACCACGTAGTTGGTACTCACCCCTTGCTTCTACAATTTTTGTAGGTTATTAACCTGGACCTTGGGATAGTTTCTCTTCTCCTTGTCTGAGTTTTTTCATGGAGATTTGAGAGATAGTTGCTTGTCATTTCTGCAGACCTTCTTTCTCTTTAATTATGATTTTGGTCTATTCTAGAAACAAGGTCATTGGAGACTTGTATTTCTCTTTCAATTTTGTTATAACACATTAGAGACTTGTACATGTGACAATACAGTTTTGGGGTTTAATTAAGTTGACTTTATTTTTTGAATTTATCGCATTGGTTGGGTTTTAGGCTGACTTGACTTGTTGGGATAAGATGAGTGTCATCACGTCCATTTTTGAATCGTAACAAAGAAGAAATTGACACCTAATGGTATAATTGATAAATATAAGGCTAGACTTGTGATTAGGGATTTTAACCAAAAGAAAGGTGTTGATTACTTTGAGTACATATTCTCCTGTGACTAAAATAGTGACCATTAGAGCTCTTATTGCTTTAGCCGCTATTAATGATTTAGTAATACATCAAATGAATGTCAAAACAACATTTCTAAATGGTGATTTAGAGAAAGAGATTTATATGACTCAACCAGAGGGTTGTGATTCCAGGACCAGAGAATAAAATATGCAAGCTGAGAAAGTCCTTGTATAAACTAAAATAAGCACCTAAGCAATGGTATGAAAAATTTAATATCACATTAGTGAAAAATGACTTTGTTGTAAATTCACCTGATACATGCGTTTACTCTAAGATGATAGGTTTATATGTTTATATATATAGATGACATGTTAATCTTTGTACCAATTGTGAATATTATTAATGAGACCAAGAACTTTTTATCTTATGAATTTGAAATGAAAGACCTTGGTAAAGCAGGTGTGATTTTAGAAGTTAAATCAAAAGAACTACTAATGGTTTCTCTTTGTGTCAATCTCATTACATTGAAAAGATGTTGAAAAAATTTGATTGTTTTGATGTAGTTCCAGTGAGAACTTCCTATGATCCTAACATACACTAGAAGAAGAATAAAAAATCTAGTGTTTCTCAAACTGAATATGTTAAAATAATTGGGAGTGTAATGTTTCTCATGAACTCTGCTCGTCCTGATATATCTTATATTGTTAGTAGATTGAGTAGATATACTCATAATCCAAGTAATGAACACATGAATGCTCTTTATCGCTTGCTAAGGTATTTGAGAAGTACTATGAATTTGTATTTGCATTTTAACAAATTTTATGTTGTTTTAGAAGGTTTTTGTGATGCAAATTAGGTAATTGACAATGATGAAGTTAGCTCCATAAATGGCTATGTGTTTACTTTGGGTGCAGTTGCTATTTCGTGGAAGTCTTCCAAACAGACTTGTATAGCATGTTCTACCATGTGGTTAAGAAATCTTCTAGTAGATATGTCATTGTGGGAAAGACAAGTTTCAGCGGTCTCTTTTCATTGTTACTCACATGTAGCAATTGAAATTGTCAAAAATAGTGTGTACATTAAAAAAAAGACATATTCGCATGAAACACGGTGCAGTTAAATAATTATTAAAACAGGGTGTTATTTCTTTGGAATATGTAAAGTCCGAAAGAAATTTGATGGATCCTATGACCAAGGATTTGAAAAGGAAAATAATCCTTGAAACGTCGAGGAAGATGGGGATAAAGCCCATTGATTGAAGTAATGTAGTGAATCCATAATACCTCAATATACACCACATTATATGTTCTTATGGCGTGAGACAGTATTATAAGGTTGATCTTATTTTGCTCTTAATGATTCTATAACCTTAAGGTGGTCTCTTTGAGATAAGCTTGATAGAATCACCTACGTGAGTGTAAAGGTGTGGTCGCCTTTTATGAAAGACTTGGGTCGTCTTCCTAGAGCACTCATAAGACCCAAGGTGTGTGCATGACCATAAAATCACTTTGTTTGTCTCGCGGAGATTGCTTAAATTTAAGGATGTAGTATGTATTATGGGGGTCTCAATTTATATCCACTTAGTTTAAGAGTACTTCACTTTGTCTATATTAAATTGTTGTCTCATATCACTACATGTCAATTCAAACTGAAAAGTATTGACACTTAAGTACATTTTCCTTTCTTTTGTCCAAAATTTGTTTTTACCCTTTGTCTTTGCATTAGTGGGAGATTGTGATATTAACTCTCACTTATTCATTTATTGTAATGCAAAAAACACAGTAAAATATGTTACAAAGAGAATAATTTTTTCTTTCAAAACAAATCAAGAGTTTCTGTAGAATGTGATGTAATGGTTTTTAATGCCATTAACATTCACAATGCCTTATCAAATTAACTTTGACTGTACAATAACTCCTGTAGACATTTCTTATATAAATAGTGCCTTATGAAAGCTAGCAAACAACCTAAGCAAAAAGGGGAAAAGCCCAACATTTCCCTCTTCATTCTTCTCCTTTAGAATATTTGGGCAAATTAGTTTAATGAGCAACCGATCCAACTCTCCGCCATAATGCACAGCGTAATTTGATAGTAATTTGATCGAACCTTGGGGAGCGAACGCTACAAACGATTTGCGACCGCCGTCGTCCTGGTGATCGTTTCCAATCAAAGGACGTGGCTTGCTATACATAGTGTATTTATAATAAGTTATTTTAATTGCTGTTTGGTGATATCTTCAATCTAAAATAGTCAATATTGTAGTATTTTTTAAAAGGGAAATAAAAACAGAACAACAACATCACGCAAGTCCTATCGCGGATGAATAGCTCCCACCTCATCATTTGACGCTGAAAAATTACATAACCTCTCCCTGCCCACAGATAGTCGTTAAAATTGATTTCGCCCAGGCCGAGTCGCAAGCTACCAGTAGGGCATCTCCAATCGAACCATTAAACACCAATTGTGTAACTCACTCCAACCCCTACCGAATTTCCACTACACAAGAAAAAAAAAATTCTCTCTCTTAGTAATATTATTGGATTTCTTATTTCATATATTTTTTTTATTTCATAAAATAAGGTCGTTGTTTTAAATCAGCGTCTCACTTGATCTATTCATATTATTTGCTCGTTGGTTATAATTCGTCTGGATGTAAATTACGTTTGTATCATATTTTTTTAAACGGGAAAAGGGTCAGTCGAGAATACCCTAAACGTATGGTCTGTAACTAAGGAGTCTCCGATATCGAGTAGGCGCCTTAAACTTATTTTGGGCTCAAAACGTGACACTGCCTTACACGTAGTTGGTGGAGGAATCGTAAGTACCCTCTTATTAACTGGAAGTTGTTAAGAATCCACGTGGATGCCTATGATCCCACAGATTGCATGCCAAGTATGATTCACTACCACGTAGAATAAATAGAAAGAGTCAAAAATACCCTTGGGGGTGATTTATTCCAAAATAGTTCATAATGTACCCTTAGACTTGTCATTCGAGCTTAACTACCCGTTTCCGGTCAAAAACTATTGGGATCCAAAAGTGACCTTCTTATTTGCGAAATTGTTACTTTTCACATGTGCCTTGACTGAAAGTCCCTAAAATTTAACTTACATCCTTTCCTCCTCCTTTCATTATTTTCTAGAACGATTCACCCCTTTCTCCCTCTTTGCGGCTGGTTTTCACCGTTATTCTTCTGTCCGTTGGGAATTTTACAAAGTGATATTCGTGTTTTAAGGTTTAGTTGAACTTTTTAATTCATTTTATTGATGTGTAGAATCCCGAAATTCACTTTGAAAGGTCTCAAAAATTTCAGAGATTTGCTACAACCCACTTGACGGCGAATGAGGGAAAATTGTGAAATTCTAACTATCCTACTTTGAAATCGTAAATGTAATAAAATAAGAAAAATATTGTTACATAACCTACAACATGAATTATCCACCTTTGAAACTCAGCCCCCAAGAAAGCTCCGAAGCCTTAGTGCGAATTAGGGAAGTATGTGAATTCTACTATTATAAAGCTTGAAATCGTGACATAAAAGATAGAAAAAATAGGTTTACTACCTACGACTCATAATATCCACTTTGTAACCAGCCCACGAGAAAAAGTATGAAACCCGAGCCTCGGAAATGATGGAGAACAGGTACATACATCATTTCTCAAATAGTCTGAAGTGAGGGGAGTGATAGACTTTAAGGGATTTAATCTAAATTTGGTCAGATGGAAACCTTATTACTGCAAGGTGGCATCCACATGGCATTTAACAACATTCTATTGATAAGAGGGTACCTTTGGATCAGAGTTTTGACGGTAAGGGTACTTTTTTGAGCCGGACATAACCTGTTATAGAGGGTAAATATGAGCTTTTTCAGGATAGTTATAAGGGGTATTTTTGACCTTTCTAATTTAATCTACGTGGCAGTGGATCCTATTGCATGCCACGTAGGCATACCACGTTGCTTTAAACACTCCGTTAATACAAGTAGTATCTTTTTGCACCCAATAGTATGAACTAAAGGGGTATTTGGTCAGAAATATAAAGTTTACGGATTATTGAAGCTAATTCTAAAATAGTTATTATGAATAGGCTTTTGATCCTTTTTTAAATATATAGCATTGCTAGCAACTATATAGCGTTTATCCAATAATAATATTAATATAATAAAAAGAACTCATATGAACACAATTAAAGAAAATTACTATAAAAAAATTAATATTTAAATTCTACATAAAAGTATTTACGTTCAAGATCACTACGTGAACTCACCCATAAATGCTCTAAATAATGCTTACTTAGTACAAAATAAGCATTCTTTGGTCGGGCTTTTTTATTTTTTATACTGGGCAGAGGGACTAGCAATTGTTAACAATTTGATAATCTTTTATCTATTAGTCATTTCTACAGAACCGGGTTAAGACCTTCCGACACCTAATCTTAATGATTATGGCATTAAGAATCATGTTCTCCTCAATTATCATGTTAGTATTAATAGGAAAATACATAAAGTTATATATCATGTAACACTTTTTTCTCTAACAATTGTGATGAGTCACTCCTGGTAATTGGCAAACTCAAAATGCAAAAAAATCGGCGAGTTAGCAGAACTCCAAACTCCAAACGATAAATGCAAAAATGCACTGTCATATGAAGGTTTGTTTATCTTCGTTACTTTTTAAATTACCATTTTATTTATAATGTTTAAAATTTTGCATTGTTTTTATTTTTGGGCATGTTAATTGTGTTTTATATTTATAGTAGAAATTACTACCTGAATTTTATTTTAAAAGTCATATATATGAAAACATGATTTATAAAACAAACTAAATTTTATTTCTAAAATACTATTATATAAATAAAAGAAAATATTACATAAAAAAAATTCAATATAACACGACGATTTAAATTAATCGACAATACCATATTATATAAAATGTTAGTTAAAACGTAAATCGAATATGTAAAAGAGACTTAAGAAAATATTCAAAAAGAATTATTATTGGGTAGTGGATAAATATGTTGGAAGACCGGATTTAAAAAGGATAACAAATTATTCACCACACCAATAAGGTGTGAAAATGTGTGATGTGGATTGAGAGGTTTCCCCAAAAACCAATGTGGGTTAAATACCAATAGGGATTAGATGTACAAAATTTGGTAATTGTAGGTTGGAGATGGTCTTATTGAGTGTTACAGGGTGTGATAAAGCTTTCTAACCTATTGAAACATCATCGTAAGACCTCATCTCCTTGAAGCTTGTATCATGCTTTGCAATCGGGGACATGACCAAACTTCATTATTTAAGAAGTCAATTGATCAAGAATTTCACTATTGTTGAAGCTAATAATTAGGATGCAACGTTTAAATTAGAATACTAACAATCTTATAGATTTTATTGAGTCTAGGTCGGTACATCTATCTGAGATCATTACTCAAAATCATGTGTATTTGTTTAGTGTCGATATATATTACTATCCAAGTAGAGTAGCATGTAGTCTATGATATATAGAACAATCTGCGCCTCATGTCCCCTCCTTCTCAGCTCATCACCATTTAGCTCACGGTCGGGTATCTGAGATGAATCTTAATCAGATAGGCGTGGTAGTTTCACGTATCTAGTATCCTAAAGATTATGTTGATTACACTGCTATTTTGCTAGTAGTTCACTGAAACACCACCCCATTGTTTTGTCGGGCATAGACCCTTGCGTAGAATAATTATTGATAAGCACCACCTCGCTGATGTAACGCTGGGTGTTTGCCTAGATTGAATATAGCCTATTTTTTTTTTCTAAACAACTAAAAATAAGTAGAATTGTATTGTAATACAATTGTTTGGTATATGTCTGGATGGCCTCACTTGGTCCCTATCGCAATATAAATGCGGCGATGTATCTCATAAAAATAAGACATAAAGAGATGGTAAACCAATATTTAGGAAACAATATGTTTACGCAGTATATAGATTTTATAAAACATAGAACATGATATGCATCCATCACGTCAAATAAGATTTCTCATCACTACACGCTTAGTCCATACTGGAATCAAAGTGCAGAGGCTAGTGAGGAGGGCACATCCCTTCTAAAAGTTGTCGAAATGAATCACTTTCGATACAAATTTAATATGTGCAGTTAGAATATTGATGGCATATTGTTGTTTATCATAATCACTTTCCAATAGATGTTGCCGACTCAGCACAAGATATGGCGATCAAAGACTTGGGGGTCACATAACAATTGTGAATATGTTTACTTCATTCAACTTGCACTAATTTTTAAATTAGAGAAATTTATTAAGTTACAAATTATGGTTATGATGTTTCATATATATCATCTGTCACGACCCAAAACGCGCCAGCGAGTGGCACCCACATTACTCTCCTAATGATGAGCGACTCAACCCATCTAATCCCAAACATTCAAACCATAAGACAGAAATACTGCGAAGACTTAAAACTCATTAACTGAAATCAATTCAATAACGTCTAAAAGTTATCAATTACTAGTCACCTGATCCCAAAACCTAGAAAGTCATCATCCACAAGAACATCTATCCTCAATTACTAAATCTAGAGTTCTACGAAACTAAAATGAGTAATAGATGGTCCCATGTCCGGACTTCACGACCTCAACCGAGAAGAAAGAATCCAGTCCGACGGGAACATAGCTCACCTGAAATCTATATGCTGAAGCTCTGGCTAAGGTTGCGGGTTTGAAGTCGAGTCGGGCACGTTTGCTGCACTCCACAAATAACAATAAATAACATAAAAGTTAGTGGTCAGTAACGAAGCACACGTACTGCAGTATGTATCATCGGACCAGAACTCAAAATAGAAAGCAAATATATATCAGACTATAACAATAAATAGACTAACCGATCTCACAGCTAACCAAACAAGTATCATAACCAGTGGCCACCACCCAGCCAACTATGAGGACTCATATGCACTCCACACCAGACTCATTGGAAGGAAATAGTGCTTTAAAACATACTTAGTAATTTACATTCTTCAAGCTGGGGTCACTCGTTTTAATATCCTGGGTGTCGCGAACGTACACTAAACACAATACCTCTACTACTATCCTTGTGTCTGAAGACGTGTACGCCGATCCTCTACTACCATCCTGGTTCGTCACATGACACGCGAGTCCACTACTACGGTGACCTGGTGTCGGATGTGACCCAACTATCCACTACTACTATCCTGGTGGTCGGAACGGTACACCCGATCGGCTACTACTATCCCTGGTGCGGAACGTGACACCCGATCCACTACTACTATCCTGGTGTCGGAACGTGCCACATCCGATCATTAACCGCATTCTTTCTAGTTCTCAGCCTTCGTTTATACCACGCATCATCATAACCATAGAGGGTTTGGTTTAAGCTTCACAACCTCGTCTTTCCAACCCATTACATTGTACATAATCCCTCATGCAAGCCACAATTAAGCATATAGAAGATTTCAATACTACCATAATATCATTCCGCTATTAAGAGTTTACTATGAATGGCATAACCATACTACCATCGGCAGACTACCTCCCCGAAGAACAGTGCTCAAGCAATCTACTCCTCAAGGTCTTGCTTTCCTCGTCGTGGTCTCCGTCTCTTCTCTCGACTCGTACCGGAACTCGTCCGCTTCTAACTTCTTCTATTTTTACTTATTCAAACGCCCTTTTATTTATTTTTAGCCCTAGCGTTGGTCATAATAATTAAGTATCAAAGATGATATAAAAAAAACCCACTTTTTAATTTCAAGGTTATCTCCTTTCACCCCCCCCACTATTGAATTATTAACGATTAATCCACTACTTACATTATAAGACATGACTAGTCGTCAAAACGCCAACACAAACGCCCCTTAAAACTTTTAACAGAATCGACGCCAGTCAGGGTTACGCAGCCTGTGACGGGTCCGTCACGACTGTGACGGTCCCCGCTCACGACGGTACAGGTCCCGTACAAATGCATGTTCCGTCCCAAAGTTTCGAGAGTTAATTCTGTGGAAAGAATTTGTGACGGTCCTTCTATTCCACACTACGGTTTGCGTCCTGACCAAAGAATTAACCTTCGTGACGTTCAAGAGAGTTCGTCTCAGTACTTAACAGAATTTTCAGGACCTAAGTGTTTTGGAACGAGTCGCAAAACGAACAGCCTCACGGAGTCCTCTCAAATGCCATGACGTCCGTCTGGGATCCGTCGACCCAGACATTTATTACCAGAAATAAACTCTACTGCTCAAAGACTAACAAGGATACAGGTCGTTACCAATAGATACGCAATTACCTATCGTTTCGTCCTCGACCGATCACAAGAAGAAAACAAGGGCGAAAAGTGTACCTGTCTCGTAAAACAGTGCGGGTATGTTTTTCCTTGCATACAGCCTCCTCTCCATGGACTCTTCAACTGGTTTATTCTTCCATTGAACTTTGACGGATGCAATCTCCCCTTGACCTCCACTTCTTGGCGGATTTCTCTATCCGAATGGCACGAGGCTCCTCCTCATAATACAAATTCTCATCAGAGAACTGATCCTCAACGAATAATGTAGTTTCCATCCCCATGACCTTTTCATCATAACACCTACATACCTTGTGGCACCCCTGACAGTCCTGGGGTCAAGGTTAATGCTACGCTAACCTCTCCCCCACGCGCTTTCAAACTTCAAATGGACCAATATACCTCGGACTAAGGCTTACCTCACTTACCCAAACCGCATCACCCCTGTTCACATGGTGGAAACCTTTCAGTACGAGATTGGTTCAACATCTCCATAAACTCCAAGTCTCTAAGCCTTTCTGATTGCATTTCTTTCTACCCTACTTTGAGCCGCTAAAGCTTTTTTTGAATGCATTTCACTTTAGCTACCGATTTCCTCAGAAGGTCAGTACCCGCCAAGGTCTAACCACAATGCCCTCTAATCGCACCCATGGTAGACCTACTCTTCTCCCATATATCAGTGCCTCAAATGGGGCCATTCATACTTGAGTGATGTTATTGTTGTATGAAACTCTTCTAAGGTAGAAGTTATCCCAATGACTACCAAATTCATCACCATGCACGAAGCCTATCCTACAAACTGAATCGTTCGCTCAGACTGACCATCGGTCATAGGGTGCCATGCTGTACTAAGATCCAACCACCCTAGTTACCATTATTTCGGCAGCAATGTTTTCCAAAACATGAAGTAAACGACTGAGTACCGCTCTGATAATGGAAAGTGTAACTCCAGGCAATCGAACAATTTCTGAGTGTAAGTTTGGCTACTTCTCTGCATTATAAGTCAACCTTGACCGGAATGAAGAGCATACTTTCGTTAACTTCAACAATTACCCAAATTGAGTCATAATTACACCATTGTCTTTGGAGACCACCACGAAGTCCATTGGCATTCTCTCTCCACTTCCATTAGATGGGCCCATTCTCCTGAAGTGTCCCTCCAGGACTCTGGTGTTCATACTTTACCTCCTGACAATTCGGGCATTGACAACAACATCAACAATGCACCTTCACCTACTCCACCAAAAATGTTGCCTTTAGATCACAGATACACTTGGTTGCCACCAGATGTATAGATACCTTGCAACGAATGAGCCTCTGTAAGAATAGTGTGAATCAATCATTGGATTTTTGTCTTCTTTTAAGCCTCTCCTCCTCAACACCTTATCCGGATTCGATCAGTTTCGCATCGGTAAACTTTCTTCCTTTAATCTTTATCAGAAAGAAAAGATCTTGCCTCCCACAGGGCAAAAATCCTCCCTTCTCATTTCTTCTAGCCTCATAAGTCATTAGCCAAAGTCTGAACCCTCTCTAGCCAATGGGCGTCTAGAACCTGCACATGGGCTTAGACTTCCCCTGCTCCTGCCTTTCTACTTAAACATACTGCTCAACATTAGCTTTTCTCTCGGAGATCAAGATAGTGATATCAATGTCCCTTCAGTAGTTCCACCATCTCCTCTTTCTCAAATTCAAATCTTTCTTATTACAGACATACTTTAAACTACCTTTAAACTACGATGATCGCTTAATGCCTACATTAAACCCATATAGATAATGTCTCCATTGCTTTATGACAACTATTACTGCAGCCACTCCATCGTGGTCGATAATTACGTTCATGCACCATTTAATTGCCTCGGGCATAAGCAATTACATTCTTCTCTTGCATAAGAACGCACCCAAACCAGAATAGGAATGCATCACATAAACAATGAAATTCTTACTTCACTGGCACGGTCGTAAGAATTGGTGGCTTAGTCAACCAGGTCTGAGTTTGCTGAACATTTCTTCACATTCGTCCCGAACATACAATGGCACACTCTGCTTAGTCAATTTGTCATTCGGAAGAACGGAAGAAAATCCCTTGGACAATCGACGGTATAGCTAAGCTAAACGAACAATCTCTCTTACCTCTTACATTCGTATTCCCTTACACCCAATTCTTCACGCTTCAATCTTGGAAGGATCCACCATCACTTCATCCTTAGAAACCACATGCCCCAAGAAGGACACGAATCATGCCAAAACTCACACTTAAAAATTTGGTCCATAAAGCATTTTCTCCCTCAACATTCAATACAATTCTCAGTGCTCCTCATGTCTTTTCCTTCTCTTTGAGTTACCAGATATTCATCAATAAACACAATGACAAAGAGTCTAGATTGGCTTAAATCCCGATCATCAGACTCATGAAAGCAGTCGGGGGCCTTCGTACGTCCAAAGGCATTCCTTAAAGAATTCATAATGCCCCATACCTGTTGTCGAAATCTGGTCTTTGCCATCTGCTGCCCGCATTTTTCAATGATGATAACCATATCTCAAGTCAGTTTGAGAAGGTACAGCAGCCTTGTAACTGGTCGGACAAATCATCATGCAGGAAGATGATACTTGTTCTTAACAGTTTACTTTACTGCAGTTTGCCTGTAGTCTATGCACATCCGAACAATCCCATCCTTCTTCTCAAAATAAAACCACAGCACCCCAAGGGGAAGCGTCGGTCTAATTAAGCCTTACAACCTAACAACTCCTTGAAAGTTTTGGCCTTTCACCCCTTACTCAGGCGGGAACATCTATAAGGGGGTCTGGTAAATGGGAGAGTACCCACCCCGGCTCCAGATCAGATGCAAAGTCAATATCTCTATCCATTGGCCATACCAGGAAGGTCCGGCAGTGAAACACATCCTGAAACTCCGGACTATCACAACGCCTCAATTACGGTACTTGGGTCTCATCATCCCTGAGGTGTGCCAAGAAACTAAACACCCTTTACTAAACCATCATCTTACACGAAGAAAGGTAGATGATACGATAACTGGAGTGGAAGTGTAGTCACCTCCCACACTAACGGGTCTGTCCCCAGGCTTGGCCACGTTACAGTTTTGCATTACGTCTAAGATTGCAAAATCAGAGAAGCCAAGTCATACCATAATTACATCGAATCACTCGATTTCTAATATCACCAAGTCTACTGAGTATTGCTCCCCACACAAAGTCACCAAACAGAACCTTATACCCTTTCACTATCACAGACTCAACGCCACCGGAGTAGAACATTACATGCCTTTCAGCCAAATTCACATGTAATTAAGAACCATTAAGCAATAAGGCAGATAACTATGAAAATTGGAGCCAGGATCAATAATACGAAGCCACATGTCAATCACAAACCAAAAGATACCTTGATAAAGCATCAGTGTCTCCGCTTCCGACGCGCGCCAGGAAAGCGTAACATTTTTTGGGGGGGCCCCTCTATCACCTTTCTGCCGTTGCCCGCTACCATGTTGTGCTGCAGTCCTCCGGCTTGGTGCCCGCCCCCGCCGGTTTGTTTGGTGACCACCATTAACCCTTGAACCACCACGTCTTCAGAATGGCGGCCCTCTTCTATGACCACCTCTACCTCTGCTATTGGGGTCATTGTAAACTCATAGTTTTGGACACTATCTCTTAATAGGTCCAATTTCCCCACATCTACACTCTCTGGTTCAATATAGGTCCTCTGTGAGACGACGAGTCCGGGGATACTCCAACTCAAGAATGTGGCCGGCGATCCTGCGCGTGGACCCCCAGCTACAGCCTGGTGAAGACTAATAGTCGGGTTGGATAAACTCTTGAACTCTGCCTCTGGAGTAATAACCATAAACTCACCTTCGTTCAAACTTCTTAGTTCTGATGCCTGGTGAAGTCATCTGGCTCCTCCCTCCACTCTATCACAAAGTCTATACCATTCCTGAAAATTTTGCTGCATAGATACCTGTAAGGCTGGAATCTGCAAATCTGACCTCAATCCCCTTCACAAATGGTGAAATCCTCTCTTGTGGACGGAAGCAAAGTTGGGTGGCATACCTAGATAATTCCGAAACTTAGCCTCATCTCAGTGGACCGACTCCTTCCTTGCCTAGGCTCAGGAACTCAGTCTCTCCTCCTATCCCTCAAAGTCCCGGGGTATATATTCTCCATAAACAAACTAGAGAAATATGCCCGCAAGTCATAGGTTTTGCTTGTGCTGGTTGACACTCAACATCGATCGCCACCTACCACATTTTGCGCGTTCCCTAAAATTGATTAGGTCACAATTCGACGCCAAATCGTTCTACTATGCCCATCTTTGTTGTATAGTTCTGACAATCGCCCAGAAATCATAGGCCATCCTCAGATTCAGCCCCCTTGAGACTGGAGTTTCAATTTCACAACCTTACTGAAAAGTTTGTTGCTGATCACTTGTCCCTTATGGCCTGTAGTCAATGAGAACGTGCCTTTTCCAATGAGGCCTCCTTCGGGGACCACAGCAGCTGCATGCGTAAATCTCCGGAACCTTATGTGCTGGTGCATAAACACTGGAGGTGTCTGTCCCTGATCAATAACCCGCTAAGATTAGCAGAACCTGATTATCATCTCTGGGGTAGGTTGGGGTGGTTAAATTACTCATTCTGTCACTTGCTCATCTCATCCCCTTCCTCACCCTCTTTACTACTTTCCTCAGTGGTGGAGGAGTCACACCTCCGCCCTAGTACTAGATAGGCAGGTGCTTTCCTCTTCCTCTAGAGGACGTCCTCCCCGACCTCTACCAGCCTCTTTTCCACTACTCCTCTTCGAGCTCCAGCCCCAGTGGCTGTCCTCGCGCATCTTGTCTGCCGGTATGGTGTTGGGCCGCAGTTTTGCTCTATTCTAACCATCTGCGAAAATAGAGTGAAGATGGTCATATTACCAATTGTATCATTGTTCACCCTGATATACCAATGGGGGATCCAAGTATAGCACGAAGAAAGAAGGATTGGAATTTTTCCTAAAGTCTATACCTCTCAAGCAAGTAAGGCGTCCCCCTACCGTTCCGCAGACTCTAGACTTAACTCGTTCTTGTGTGAGAACTCACGAACCTATGCTCTGATCCAAGTTTGTCACACCCAAACGGCCGCGAGTGGCCCCATTTACTCCTCCTATGTGAGCTGACCAACCAATCTAATCACAATGCTGAATCACAACATTTCAATTTCAACCTATAAACATAAATAATGGGAAGACTTAAAACTCATTAACGAATCAATTAATTAACTTTAAAGTTTTATCAATTACTATCCCCAAACCTGGAAGTCATCATCACACGAATATCTAATCCTCCTCAAATTACTAATCTAAGAGTTCTAAGAACTAAAATAAGTAAAAGAGTGGTCCATGTCGAACATTCAAGACATCAAGAACGTCGAAGAAAGAATCTGTCGCGAGCTAGGAACAATACTCACCCTGAATCTGATTATTTCTGAGTCTGGCTAGAGTTGCGGTTGAGTCGAATCGAATGGCAAACGTTGCTGCACGCCACAAATAACAATAAAGAAACATACAAGTATGTTCAGGACGAGGCACAAGTAATGAGTAGGTAATCATCGGCCACTCAAAATAGAAGCAATATATATCATATAACCTACATCGACTACTACATACTCACAGATAACAACAACTACAAGTACCCATAACCATTGGCACCACCACACAACTAGAGGATCATGCCTTCCCAACACACCTACTCATTTGGGAAATAGGTTTCTTTACATATGAGTATATTAACATGAATTCAGATTCTTCTTTTTACTATCCTGGTGTCGAACGTGACCCTCCGATCCTCTACTCTATCCTGGTGGTCGAACGTGACACCCGATCCTCTACTACCATCTGGTGTCGGAATCGTGACACCCGATCCCTAACTACATCCTGTGCCGGACGTACACCCGATCCAGCTACTACTAATCCATCCGGTGTCGGAACGTGACACCCGTCCCTACTACTATCTCTGGTGGGTCGAACGTGACCCCGATCCACTCCTACTGAACTATCCTGGTGGTCGGAACTGGACACTCGATCCATTAACCTCATCTTTGTTCATCAGATTCTTTATACCAAGGCATCATCATTAATAGAGAGGGTTTAGGTTTAAGCTTCACAAACCTCATTTTCCAACCCAGTATAATTACTAATCACTCATGCAAGCATACCATTTAGCATATAGAAGACTTTACAATACATACACATCATATCATTCGCTATTAAGAGTTTACTATAAATAGCATAAACCTAACCTACCTCTAACCGCAGATCGTGATCACCGCAATCTATACTCCTCAGGTCGTGCTTTCCCCTCTTCGTTCGCCTCTCTCTTCATCCCCTCGTCGTTCGTTCCCTCTCTTCTTTCTATTTTCTTATTCAAAACCTTTTTTTCTTTTACTTACCTAATTGTCATATCATGAAGTATAAAAGATTCATAAAATAACCTACTTTTTTATTTCAAGTTATCTCCTTTTAACTCCTTTAACAACCCCCACGTATTGAATTATTAGCATTAACTCCACTAACTTTATAATTATAAGCTGAATAGTCTAAAACGCCCCTTAAAAAACTTTTACAGAAAGCCGACCCAGCGGTTACGCAGCCTGGACGGTCCGTCCTGCATGTCCGTCACCAGTTCAGAGAGTTAATTCTGTGAAAGATTTGTGACGGTTCGTCGTGCCAACGACTTTCGTCCTGCCTATTCGTCGTGACGTTCGAGAGTCGATACTCATTATTCAAATTTTCAGGACCTAAGTGTTTTGAACGAGACACCCGCGACGGTCCGTCGCGCCCATGACGGTCCTTCGTTGGATCGTCGACCCAACTGTTCACAACGACTACAACAGGTCGTTAACAATAGTCGGCAGAAATGAGACAAACATTCAATATTATTTTGTTTTTTCTACATCTATTAATTTGATCTTTTGATACAAATTGAATATTTTATAATTTAATTAATGACAGACGAATATGCATATTAATATTGTTAATAATTTTCAATGACCTATCATAGGTTCATCTTGATCTGGACATAATTTTTGTTCATTGTTATATTATTTGCTACTGCATGCCATTTTGACACATATTTTCTTTGTTGGAATACTTTAATCACTTATTTTGTTCTATACTAAATGAATCACTAAGATTTATGTCATTATACTAACAATATTTTCTTTTTATTAATTAATTAAGATGTTTTTGATTTGTTTAAAGGATTTCAAATCTGATCCTTATAACGGTGGTTATAATAAATTTTACAAAACTCAAGGAACCAATGATATGTCCATAGTGATAAAAAAAATTATTATATAAAAAAAAAAGGCTGTGGTTAGTTTTTGATGTACTTGACATATTATGCTCATTGAAGATTGATGGAAGACAAGAAGTCAAGTTTTATCGAATCAAAAAGGGACAGACCATTGATTAAAGTCTCGATGTTGTCATGTTGACGGATTTTGGAGTTCAAGTCCACATCATATTTTGGCTAGCACGCTTTATACGGATAAGAATATTGGTTAAGTCTTCAATGCCATATATTGATATATAATGATATCTGAGCAATTGATATCGCTTGATTAAAAAAAAGTGAAGTTTTGTTTCATTAAATATTTTTTTTCATTCTTCGGGTGATGTGATAGTAATACATTAAAAGTCTTAAAGAGACAAGATAATTTTATGATTAAACATTCATATGAAATGTGAATGGACAAAATTAAGCAAATAGTCACCCATTTGAAATTATAAATAATGAACATTATCAGTTCTCAGAGATCCTTCAAAGAGTGAGGTTTTGTCATCAAATGATATGAAAGGTGCATTAGCAAACAGTTTTTATATTATATCAGATGAAGATTATATACCCTATAAGAAAAAAAAGCGTATTTGTGCCGTAAAGGAACGTACTATACCAAAATTTAATTTATAATAGTGTCAACTACTCAGTACCATTACAGATAGAATATAGTAAATCATTAGTTTCTATTGGAAAATGTCTGATAACTAGCACCATACAGTAAATATTCACAGCAAGATGTAAAAACTTATACTACAACAACAAACTAAAGAACGGCAAGAAATAAAAAGTGGATAAATAAAAATTCATCTGGTATATTATTCTGCCCACTTGGATTGTTTCTTCCTATAATCTTGTATGTCAATATTTTTCATAATTGTTCTTTTTATATCTGTATTAAGACCTTTCATAATATAGTATTAATTCTTTAATTACCATCATCATTTAGTAATAGGACTTCATTTATCATTTTTCCAACTAAAATGTGATTCCTGCAACCTCTTAATAGATTAATGAAATTCTTCCTGATGCTCTTGTGGGAGGTGTTTGTTCTGGCTTTAACAGCTTAATATCCATTGGCGTAATTTCCTCCTCATCTGCTGCTCTTCGCTCTCTGCAATTGGAGTATAGCATCGTTTGGTTCATTGTATACTCCAATTGTATTTTTCTTCAGATAGTTCACATTTCAATATGGTAACTATCCCAATTAGTCCTTTTGTTCGCATAGAATTCTGGGATATTTACCTTTGTATCTGCTTCTTGTATGTCTATTTTTTCTGTGATTATCATTTCCTTGGTTTTCGCTTTTATAACTTGTATTGTAAGTTGTTTCGTCATATAATATCTCGGCGGTGCTGGAGTAAACTATGTAAAATGAAAGTTTCTCTTTAGTTTATTATTTTATAGTATTGCAAAAATGCCTTTTATGTAGCTCTGTAGTTTAGGCTCTTCTTCTCGCGTTGTTACGTTATATAGCTGTACTTATCAGTCCGTAGTTGTAGTCGAGTTGCTACTAGTTGTTTGAATTTGTACCCTGGTTGTGCTATGAGTTGCATTTAACCCTGTAGTGTGTGGGTAAGGATCGTTTTCATTTTGATTTTGAGTAATGTTTTGCTCTGGGTTTGGGTCAAAAAGGTTTGTATTTTATGTATATTTTCTATCTATTCTGGTATATGGTTAATGTTTGTTTTTGAGTCTAAACTGGCTTTGTAGGTATTATTTGGTGGTGGTAACAATATATATCTTTTTGGTTTTTCTAAGGGTAGGTTTAAAATGTTTGTTCATATTTGTATTTATTATATTGTTGTGCCTTACCCTCTGTCCCTTTTTGGTAGCGATCCTCCTGTAGATAGTTGCTTACTGTAGCTGCATATTCATTTTGTTATGATTTTTAGGTGTTTTTCCACAGCACCTTCTAGCTCCGCATTTTTAAAGTAATGCTGCGAACTTATGCCTCCTCATGTTTTAATCATGCTGCTGACTTTTAACTGTTTCTTTTGTATTTGTACTTCGTTTTTCCTATCTCTCACATTTTTTGACAAGTATTGTCCATTGTAGCTAGTATGTTTCCAATGTATCTTTCTCTGGAGAGGTATCTGACAATTTTTATCAGTCTTTGTTCTTCAGGTGTAATGTTACAATTTAATATATTTAATACTATCTCCTTATTTCTTTATTGTAACTGATCATTGTAACTTCCTGGTTATCACCCTATTTTACCGTGTAGTGTCTTGTTCTTACAATAAATTTATTGTAAACATATGTGGTTCAATGCTAATGACATTTAATAGTGCAAACACTTCTTTTCTATTTATTTTTCATTTAATTTGTTGCTTCTCCATAGATTCCTGATGGATATCTGCAATTAATGTTCGATTTTTTCTTTGTCATATTTATATTTTAAACTCCCTCCATAACTGTGATTGCTTGAAGCTGTTTTCAACAATATAAGTAATGATTTATTTTCTTGGAAAATATAGTTTCGGCAGTTTCTTACATAAGTTTTTGATATGTCTTATATGTTCTTTATCTTTTTATTGCAAATAGATTCGACATCTTCTTATGTTTTTTGTGTAATGGTTTAGATGTTCTGCTAATTTGGTAGTATTCCCTTACTTGGTTACTAATCCTAATAGCATTGTAATTCTTTTTTGTATCTATATTTCACACAAGGGTGATTATTTTTTGTACTATTGGGTTTGCATCTCATCCCATTTTTATCGATTTTTATTCACTAGAACTTTCTATCTGTGTTTCCATAATTTCTTTCTGCTTTCTTTATTATACTAGGCTTTACCCTAATGTTAATATGTGTATCATTTTTCTCATAAACCTAATTTTCATCTTGTGTTTTTTGAATATTAATATACTCCTAATAATAGACATGTTAATTTTTCTAATTGATTAAAATAATTAGCCATAAATTTGGTATCTACCTGTGCTTGTTATATCCAAATGGTAGAACATTCCATTCAAAAAATCCTTGTGATATCTTATAAATGTTGTTAGCTGTTTAATTCTTGCTTCTAGGTTCAAGGATAAAAATTCCCTGATTTACATCAATTTACTGAATGTTGTATATCCTGATCTGTTTATTTTTAGTACCCCCCCACCTATTTGGTATTGGGTAATTATATGTTTTAGTTTTAGCATTTAAGTTGCGAAATCTATGACCATTCTAACTTGTAACTCTTTTTGTCATATGTTTATTAACATAAATGTTGGACTTGTATGTTTACTAATGCGTCTTGTAATATATTTATTCTTCATACTTCATCTATCTGCATTTTGAATTCTTCTAAATCTCAAATTATATTTTAATGGTTTTTTGTTGTTTTTAATAACTATTTTCATCTATAATTCATTTTTAACTTTCATCTTAAATGCTTGTTCCCATACTGTAATGGATTTTCAGCTATTATATTCAAGTGTTCATTAATTGTTATTTTAACTTTATCTATTGTAATATGATAATTTCTAATTGTTTATTTGATTTTTACTTATTTTTCATTTCTGGTGTATTTTTTCACTTCCTTTGATCCATTCTATAGGTTACGTTGCTGTTTATTACTCTTTTGCTCGTATTTTATTTCGCATGGGTAATAACCACCAATGTGGTTTTTGTTATAATATGTGGGTAAAATCTTTCTAGGAATGACATTCCTAAATAACATAATCTTTTGTTGTAAATTCAAAATTGTACATTTTCTTCTATGGTTAGATTTTTTATCCCATATTTGTATTTTTATTTCTTTGCTCTATATGTATCATACTACCTTCTTATTTAATCATGTCCACTACCATAGTGTTTTTAATTTTTCCATTTATCTTCTGTCAAACAATTATATTACATTATTTTGCTTCTGCTCCCTGTATCTGAATCATGTGGGTATAATATATGTTGTGGTATCCTTCTACAATATTTTTGGGCAGTATATATATTTTCATTATCAGGTTGTTCTTTTTGATATTATTTCTTATTTTGGCATTCATTGTAATTGTTCCTTTTCTCATATTGTTGGTTTGACTTTTTCTAACATTTTATTCCTAAGTAATATTTGGTTTCTTGGGTGATTTGAATGTATTATTAATGGTTTTCTCTATAATTATTTTCTTTTTCTGTTATTATTTCTTCATTGTGGTTACTAATTCACTGGTAATTCAGGCATAAGTGTCCTATTTTTATAATTCGTTTCTAATACTAATTCTCTTGTTTATGTATTTTCTTCTGTCCGGTATTTATCAAAATTTTAATATCTTCTTTGGTCTATTCTTCCTGTTATAGTAATGGTATGGTATTATCTCTTTCTTTATCTAATAAATTTTGTGGGATTTCAGTTTCCTTTTAGATTGTGCTTGTTCTTGATGAGGTCTTCTAGTTAATGTATTTGGTACACTTGAAGTACTCAATCTTTCTTTTACAATTTTTCTAATCTTCTTCGAATGTCAATTTCTTTTGTAGCTATAGTCATTTTTTTCTATGACAAGTATTATTCTTTCGAAAAAGACTTTTCTATTTTTATTTTATCACTTTTATTTCTTGCCGTTACTTTTTGTTTGTGTTAGTATGTATAATTTTCACTTGCTGATTTAACTGTCTGGTGCTATCTATTCACAACATTTTCCCACTATGAACTAATGATTTTATCTATCTTTCTATCTGTTAATGCGACTGAGTAGTTTGACACTTCTTATATTTAAATTTTTGGTATTTACGTTTTCCGTTTACTGCACTAATTACGCTTTTTTCTATAGGGATATATTCTAATCATCTGCTACATATATTTTCATAGGTGTATCTATTCCTCTCTAAACATCTTTATCATCTTTTATGTTCCTCCTAATGTAACGTATTTTTATGGGTGTTTTAGCTCTTATATCTTGTATTTCTTAATTTTTTCCTTCGCGGTAGTTAGTATAAGTATAGTTATTTGTGCTTTCCTTTTGATATTTACAATCTATGATTGTGTTCTTTGGCTAACCTACATATATTCATACTTTTGTCTTCTAAACCATTTCTTAAGTAGTATTTCAGTACGTTTCAACAACTTAAATCAATTCTTTTCCTTTTATTTGTTCAAGATTGTATTTCAATATACATTTTTTTGTCTGATAATGCCTTCATTCTGATAGTCTTCTTTGATATTATTTTTTATGTCTCTTTCAGACTTCATTCTCTTATCTAGATCAATCTTTGTTTCTTCATCTTCAATTCGTTTCTATATCCATACTTCTATATCCATCATTTCACTTATTTCATATCTATGTAATCTATCCTGCAATATATTCTTCAGTATCCTTCATTACTTCGGCAATTTGTTTTCCTTTTGGATTTTTTTTAGGTAACTTACAATCTCTAAGCTAATTTCCTAGTCTTTTCGCAGTTTGTACCAAGTACATTCTGATAGTTTTTTGTTTTGTCTATTAGACGGTCTTTTATTTTATAATTGTTACTAATATCTTTTGTCTTGGTTTTTTGTATTTATATCGAGATTTGTTTTTCTATAATTTTTGTGTTTTTAGGTCTTGGTTTTTTATAATATTTATCTGTACACCAAACTGTGTGCTGTTTTATCTTTACAACATGCTAGATTTTTAATTAGTACTCTCATTTTTATTTTTATTTTTGTTTTCCATATTTTTACAATCACTGATTTAGAATTTTATTCTATCTCCTAAAATATCCTGTGAATCTTTCCATTATTCCAATCTCTAATTATTTTTACTAAATTGTTCTGTGTGTTTGTAAAATATTGTTGTCCTTATTTCTTTTGCCTCATTTATACAGATCTTGCTTTATACTACTTTACTTTAACTGCATGTGTATTCTTCTTATCTCATATTTTACATATAGCTATTTTGTCATAGTGGTCTATTATAATTTTTTCTCTTTTTTATTTGTTCTTTTATTTCTGTATTCATGCAGCCAAATTTTTTCGTATTGCTAATTCCTATTTATCCTAGTGTCTATATTTGTGTTTGATGGAGACCCAATCTTATTTTCTTATCACTCCTAGTGTTCCAACTTTCTGGTGGTAAATTTCCTATCCATAATTTTGTTGTTTTCCAACAATGTTCTTTCTTCTATATATCCTGGCGTTTCTTTTGTTTGTTATTTTTGTTGTATCTATTAGGTGTTTAGATATATTCCTATCCATAGTAAGATTTTTTTATTTATATGTATAAACACAATGTAATCTAAAAAGTTATATTGTTCATTAATGGTCTAGGCGTCATTTTTTTATTTCATCTTACTATTCCATTTGCATTGTTCTATCTGATCGTGCATCATAATTATCTGTATAATAAGTTGGTTTGTCCATTGGGACTACTGCCTAGGAATATATCTGGGGTTTTACTCTTGATGGTTGGTTGATTTTAATCTCCTGTATTTATTTCTTTCTAATTTTTCTCGGTTTTCACTGTTCTAGAGGATTTCTGTGTATGTTTCGCTTATATCACTTACTTTCTGATTTTTTGATCGGTCATGTACTCTTGAGTCTTTATTTTCGTCTATTTCAAGATTTTTCATTTTAATTTTTGTTTCATCTATTTTAGTTCATAATCATTTCAAGTTCCTTATCTTTTTCTATTGATTTTTCTTTTTGTTTTTGTTTCATATAATATTTTACTTAGGCTAATCTTGTCTAATTCACTATTTTTGTATTTTTTATTTCTTCTTAGGTGTTTTGTACTTCCTGTTGTTGCTGTGTTTTTTATATTTTTTCAATTCTCTTTGATTTATTATTTCTTCGTATTCCTTTGTTATTCTTACCAAACTGTTTAAACATCACTACCCAAAACTACCGCGCGTGGGCACCCACACTTATCCTACTATGTGAGCGACCAACCATCAAATAACATATATAATGGCGGAAGACTTTAAAACTCATATGACGAAATCAATTACTAACCTTCTAACATTTAATACTTGTCATCCCAAAATCTGGAAGTTCATCACCAACAAGAGCTCTATCCCTCAAAATACTAAATCTAAATATCTAGGGAAAACTAAAATAATAACACTAGTCCATGCCGGAACTTCAAGGCTCAAGACATGAAGGAGAAGATTCCCGTCCAGATAGAAGCGTTAGCTCACCCTGAGATCCGACGTGATAGACTGGCTAGAGGTTGCGGTTGAGTTGAGACGATGGACGTTTGATCATCCTCCACAATACAAAGAAAAATAATTACAAGTATGGGTCAGTACCACCGAGTACTGAGTAGGTAATCATCGGCAACTCAAAATAAGCCCAATATTATTGAATATTCAATCATAACTAGAATCAACTCTATTAGTTTCTCCTCTTACCACCCTTGTCCGTAATGCTGTTTAGTCAACCCACCACTTCTAAGATATCGTTCTTCAACACCACTCTTTACGCTCATCGCCCCTAAACCAACCCATCCATGAGAACTCACGCCTCCACGCCATACGCTTTTTGGCAACATGTTCTTGGGTGTGTGGTGGGGAAAAGGATATTACATATTTTTCCAAGTTCATTAATCTTTCTCCTCTCAGATTGTCGTACGTGACACCCCCGCTCCACACACTACTATCCTGGTGTCGAAACGGAACGTGACCCCCGAATCCATATACTATCTGGTGCCGGACGTACCCCGATCCATATACTATCCTGGGCGGAACTTACACCGTCCCTTCTATATCCGGTTGTCGGACCGTGACACTCGATCCATATCTCTCCTGGTAGCCGGACGTGACCCCGATCCATATACTAATCCTGGTGTCGGACCGTGACAACACCCGATCCCATAATACTATCCTGGTGCCGGAGAACGTGACACCCGTCCATATACTATTTGGTGTAGGAACGTGACACCCATCCATCTACTATCCTGGTGTCGCAACGTATCCTCGATCATAAATACTATCCTGGTGCGGAACGTGACGACCCGATCGCCTGATTACTATCCTTGTGTCGGAACGTGCCCCGTCCTCAATCTCATTACGTTAGTTCAATCAAGCCTTTTTTTATACCAGAATCTCTTAAACAAGTCAATTTAGGATTTAAGATTCAACAGCAGCCTCATCAATGCTAAGTCATCCAATTATTATATAAACTCATCATGCATACACACAATTAGCTATGAAGGTGTTGACAATACTAACACTACATAGCATTGCCTTTAAGAGTTTACTATGAAATAGCCTAAACCATAACCTACCTCCCCGAGAGATCGAGCTCACAACTATCTTCCCAAAGCATGCGTTCTCCTCTCTCCGATCGATCGGTTCTCCCTCTCTTTGTTCTTTCTATTTTTTTCTTATTCAAACTCTTTTTCTTTTTACCCGAATTAGCATATCAATTAATTATATAAAGTGATAAATAACCCCCACTAAATTGTTTCCAGAGTTCTCCTTTTAACCCCTAGTAATTCCATTTAACATTACCCACTAACTTTTAATTATAATCAGGAATAGTCAAAACGCCCTTACAATATTTAACAGAAAGCCTACCCAGTCAGGGTCCACGCACGTGACGGCCCGTCACGACTGTGACGGCCCGCCTGCATGTCGTCACAAACTCAAGACTCGATGCAGTAAAAGGTTCCTGTACGGCCCGTCCACTGACATGCCTGAGACGTCCGTCCTGCCCCCCGTTGTAATACATCGAGAGTCGACTTCGGTACCACTTTTTTTCTAAAGTTCTAAAGTGCTTTGGAACGAGGCCCCCGCAGACCGCCGTCCCGGCGTGCCAGACGGTCCGTCGTGGGATCGTCAACATCAGCCAGTTTTTCAAAAATAAATATGCTGCTCAAACGACTAATAGGTCGTTACCATGATTCCATTTACCATCGTTCGTCCTCGAACGATCACGAAAACACAGGGCAAAAGGGATACCTGAATCTGTAACAGGTGTGTGTTCTCTTTCTTGGCATATCAACCTCCTTCTCCCAAGTGGACTCTTAAACTGTCGATTCTTCCATGAACTTGATGATGCATCTCCCTTGATCTCACTTGCGAATTCTCTATCTAGAATGGCACAGGCTCCTCATCTAAGTCAAATTTTCTCCAGCAGATCTGAAATCCCAAGAATGATGTAGTTTCCATCCCCATGGTAATCTTTTTCAGCATATACACATGAAATCCGGATGCAACTATCCTGACAGCCCTGGAGGCAAGGCTATTCATAAGCCGCACCTCCCCTACTCGCTTAAGTACTTCAAATGGTAAATATACCTTGGGCTTAAGCTTACCTCTTTTACCCACCGCATCAACCCTTTCATGGGCTAAACTTCAGCAAGACTTGGCTCACCCTCTAGGCAGTCGCGGTCTAGGGCTATCCATAGCTTCTCGTCCACAAACACTCCGTCCCTAACGTTTCGATCTGCATAATCCTTTGGCCTACTTTGAAGCCCTAAAAGCTTTTCTTGAATGATTTTCACCTTCTCCTAATGAATCCCTCAAAAGGTCAGTACCCAAGGTCTAACCTCGAATGCAGCAAACCAACCATGGGAAGAACCTACATCTCCCTCCATACATGCTTCGAAAGGAGCCATATCAATACTTGGAGTGAGAGCTATTTTGTATGAACTCCGCTAAAGTAGGTGATCCCAATGACCACCGAATTCTATCAACACATGCCACGAAGCATATCTTCAATACATGAATCGTTCGCTCAGACTGTCCATCGGTCTGAGGGTCGAGTGCAGTACTAAGGTCCAACCTATGTACCTAATTCCGCATGCAATTTTTCTCCAAAACTTAGAAGTAACTCGTACTCTATCTGATATTAGGACAGTGGACTTTTCCCCCATGCAATCGAACATCTCTGAGTATAAAAGTTATGGCTAACTTCTCTGCTGTGTAAGTCCCCTTGACCGGAATGAAGTTGAATCAGTGGTCATCACTTAGTTATCTGTCCACAATTACCCAACTAGAATCAAACTTGCCCAATGTCTCTGGACGACCACCCAGGCAGTCCATTGCCTATCCCCTCCCACTCTCCATTCAGAATGCTTCCCGTCGAAAAAAAGTGTTTTCTCGCATCCTCTCAAGTGTTCCTCCGGCCTCTTGTGTTCATACTTTACTGCTGCCAATTTGGACATTTGGCCAAATCAACAATGTCGCCTTCATTCTACTCCACCCAAGTGTTTGCTTTATGTCACGTCATCTTGGTTGTCCCAGGATGTAATAGAATACCTTGAACTATGAGCCTCTGTAAGAATAGTGTGACTCAAATCATCGACCACGGGGTACACATACCCTTCCCCTTAATTTTCAAACCCTTCTATCATCTCGATTCTTTGCTTCTTTAGCCTCTCTTCTCACACCATATCCCGCATTCGGGTTAGTTTCTCATCACACACTGTTTTCCCTTGATCGGTCAAGAAAGAAGATCTGCCTACACACTGTCCAAAATCCCCCTTCTCATTTACTTCTAACCTCATAAAAGTCTTAGCCAGAGTCTGAACCTCTCTAAGCCAATGGCGTTCTAGAACTTGTACAGTGGGCTAACTATCCATGCTCCCTGCTTTTCTACTTTAAGGCATCTGAATCTGCCACAACATTAGCCTTTTCCTATGTGAGACAAGATGCTAACGCATATCCTTCAGTAGTTCCTCCACTCCTCTGTCTCAATTCAAATCTTTCGATAAGACATATTGTAGGCTCACGATGATCCGAATCGACTTCACACTTAAAACCCCATATAGATAGTGTCTCCATTGCTTTAATCAAATACGCTGCAGCCATCTAATCATGGTCGGATAGTTCGTTCATGCACCCTTTAAGTGCCTCGAAGCATAAGCAATCACATTATTCTCTGCATTATCACTGCCCAAACTCAATAATGGATGCATCAACTAAACAAGACGTTTTTAACCTCTACTCGGCCAGGTAGGTGTGCAGCAAGTCGCAAGGTCTGAGTTTCTGAAGCTTCTCCCCTTCATACCCGAGCCATACAAATGAACAGGCTGCTTGTCCAGTTCGTCAGCTTGGGAGGCAATAGAAGAGAATCCCTTACATCTCCCGGTAGTATATCTGGCATCACAACAAGCTCTTTTTCTGACACATTAGTAAGGTCTTACCCATTTCTCACTGTTTCCTCTTTATAGAAGGATCCACCATTCTCCCATCCTTAGAACTCTACGTGCCCAAAAGGACACTGAATCTATCCAAAACTCACACTTGGAAAGAATTTTGGCATAAAAGCATTTTCCCTTTCTTCCCTTAATATACTTCCAACATGAATTCTTCAAATGCTCTTATTGTTCCTTCTACTCTTGAGTCTACAGTATATCATCAAATAAATTGATCAAAGATTCCAGATTGCTTAAGGATCCCGTTCATCAACTCATTAAAGCAGCAGGGGCATTCGTAAGCCAAAAGACATTACGACTAACTCATAATGCCCAACCTGGTCTCTAAAGCAGTCTTTGGCACTCCTTGCCCGTATTTTTTTCAATTGATGATAACCGATCTCAATTAATTTCGCGAAGGTGCAAGCCCTTGTAACTGATCGAACAAATCAATTAATGCGGGGAAGAGGGTACTTGTTCTTACCAGTTTACTTTGTTCCAGTTGCCGGTAGTCTATTCACATCGAAAACTCCCATCCGTCTTCTTTCACAATACACCGGAGCACCCCTAGGGATGCACTTGGTCTAATGACACCTTTACTTAACAACTCTTGAAGTGGGTCCTTTAACTCCCTTACTCGCTGGAGCCATTCTAAAGGAGTGATGGAAATGGGGCGAGTACCCAGGCTCCAGAGTCAATGCAAAAGTCAATCTCTCTATCCGGTGTCATAACCCAGGAAGTCTGCAGGAAATGAACACATCCGAACTCCACGGACTACGAACCGACTCATTGAAGGTACTTGGGTAGTATCAATCCCGGAGGGTGTGCCAAGAAGCTAAGCACCCTTTACTAACCATTCTCTTAGCACGAAGAATAGATGATCGAACTGGAGTTGAAAGTAGTCACCCTCCCCCACTAACGATCTGGCCCAAGATCTGGCCAACGTTAGCAGTTTTAGCATTACAATCTAAAGATTGCAAATTTGGAGAAAGCAGTCATACCCAGAATTACAGCGAAATCAACATCTCTATATACCAATTCTAACATGATATTTCCCACGAAAGTTACATACAAAGAACGCTATCACCTTTTTCAACTCTCACAGACTCCCCCCACCTGAGTAGAAACACGAACAGGCTGTAATGCAATTCCAATGTAATTAAGAAGACCGGTAGCAAATAGGAGATTACATATGAAAATATGAGCCAGGATCAACACTACAGAAGCCATGCAATCACACCCAAAAGATTCCTGTGATACAGCATATGATTCTCCCGCTTATCCAACTCCCGGGACAGCGTAAAGTGGGCCCTATCCCTGTCTTGCCCATTGCCCTACATGTGTTTGTGTATTACTCCACTTGCCGTCACCCCCCGGCCGTTGTGTGACCGACAACAAAAGTACCCACACCATTACCTCGGCCACCACGCCCCCAGAATGTGACGGCCTCGTTCCTTGACCACCTCTACCTCTGCTATTTGAGGTCTGTACTCTTTGTGGACAATAACCTTCTTCTTGATTTGCCTGTCTCCCCACTCCATACACTCTCGGGATTCAAGCATAGGTTCTTTTGTGCGAATATGAGTCTGGGGATACCTCCACTCAGAGAGTGTTGACGGTCTGCGGGGACCCCCACCTACAGCCGGCCAGTGAAGACTGAATAGGTCGGGCTGATAACCCTCCTGAACCCTGCCCCTGGAGTCAGACATTAACCTCACCCCCTACGAACCTTTAAAAAGATGTCGATCACCATGGTGAAGTCTCTGGCCTTCACTCCCGTCCACCTCTATCACGAAGTCTACCACCTCTGGAAAGGATTTTCTCTGTAGCCCGGCTACCTGTAAGGCTGAAAATCCGCACATCTGACCTCACCCCTCACAAACGGCGATCCCACTCTGTGGACTGAAACAAGCTAGCTGGTGGCATACCTTGATAATGCACGAACTTAACCTTCATACGCATTCACCAACTCTTGCCCTTGCTGTAGGCTCCAAAGAACTCATCTCATCCTCTCCGATCCCTCAGGTCCGGGGATATACTTCTCATAAATAAGCTAGAGAATGACGTCCAAAGTCATAGGTGGTGCCTGTGCGGGTTGACACCAACATATGACCGCCACCACATTTTGCATGTTTCCCTAAACTGATAGGTTTACAACTTACTCCAAAATCGTTCCACTATTCCCATTTTATTTAGTACTCATGAATCAACCAGAAAATCGTAGGCATCCTCAGATTCAAGCACCCTTGAAGACTGGAGGGTCAATGTCAGACTTCTGAAAAGTTCACATGCTGATCACTTTTCTTATGGGCCCTGTAGTCAAACAGGACACGTGGCTATTTTCCAATGAGGCATCCATGCGGGTAGCCTCAGCAGCTGCTGTCTTATTGTGGAACCTGAAGGTGCTGTGCAGAAACACTGGAGTGTCTGCCCTGATCAGATACCCGCTAAGATAAGCAAGATAACCTGATTTATCATCTCGGGTAGGTTTGGGTGGTAATTCCTCTTCTCACTTGCTACTTTCCCCTTCTACCCTCTCTTACTACTTCCTCAGTCGTGGAGGAGTCACCTCCTAATAACCAGATGGGACAGTGCTTGTCCCTCTTTCTCTAAGGACGTCCCTCCCCACTACCTCTAACCACGGCCCCTTGCACCACTGGCTCCTTTCGGCTACAGGCCCAGTCTGCCCCCCCCCCCGCTCAGACGCATCTTTGTCTTGCCGGTGCTGGTGTTGGCGCAGTGTTGCTCTATTTCTAACGCAATATGCGAAATAGAGGAGATGGTCAGCCACAATTGTGTGTATCACTAGATACATTGGATCCAAGTAATCGCAACGAAAGAAAGAAAGAATGGAATTTTCCAAAAGTCCTATAGCTCTCAATAAAGTAAAGGCGTCCCTAAACCGTTCCTAAGACTCTATATACCTGCTTGGTGTGATGAGACCAACGCACTATGCTCTGATACAATTTTGTCATGAGCGCAAACGAGCCGCGAGTGGCACCCACACTTATCCTACTTGTGAGCGAACGCAACCTAATAACATAATATAGCGGAAGACTAAAAAACTCATTGACGAAATCAATTAATAACTTCTAAAATTCATACTTATCACCCCAAAATCTGGAAGTCATCACCACCAATAACATCTTCCTCAAAATACTAATCTAAGAAATCTAGGAAACTAAAATATAAACAGCTAGTCCATGCCGGAACTTTCAGCATCAAGACAAATGAAGAAGAAGTCACCCGTTCCAGATAGAAGCGTAGCTCCCCAGAGATCCGCGTGCTGAGACTGGCAGAGTTGCGGTTTGAGTTGAAGACATTGTACGTTGATGCACTCCACACAATAGCAAAGAAATAGTACATTAGGTGTCATTACAAACACGAGTACGGTAGGTATGATCGGCAACTCAATAGAAAGCAATATATTTCATATATATCATAAGAAATCAACTAATAGTCTTAACAGGTGATTAGCAACAAGTAAAAAAAATCATTTATAACAAAACCAACCACAAGCCCTGAGGACTCAACCTCCACGCCATACTCTTTTGAGAACCTGTTCTTTTGGATTGGAGTATATTAACATATTTCCAGATTCATTATCTTTATCCCTCTCGTGTCGGTACTGACCCTCACTCACTACTAACTACTATCCTGGTGTGGAACGTGACACCCGATCCATATACTATCCTGGTTCGGAACGTGACACCCGATCCATATACTAACCCCTGTGCCGGAACGTGACAACCGATCTCCCTATACTATTCCTGGTGTCGAATCGTGACACTCTATCCATATCCTTCCTGGTGCCGGAACGTGCCACCCTATCCATTACTATCCTGGTGTCGGAACGTTACACCCGAGTCCCAACTATCCTGGGTGCCGGAACGTGACACCCGAATCCAATATACTTCCTGGTGTAGGAAACGTACCCGATCCATATACTATCCTGGTTCAGGAACCGTGAACTCCGATCAATACTATCCTGTTGCCGCACGTGACACCCGATCCTCTATTATCTACCTTGTGTCGGAACGTGACATCCCGCCTCTAATCTCATTACTTTAGTTCATCAGCCTTCTTTATACAAGCCTCACATTGACAAGTAATTTATGGATTTAAGATCAACAGCTCATCATGGCTAGTTTCATCACAGTATATTATACCTCATCATGCATTACACACAATTAAGCTATAGAAGTTTACAATACTACCCAAACATAGCATTCGCTATTAAAGTTTCTATGAATATCATAAACCATAACCTATCTCCACCGAAGAAATCGCGATCCACAAGCATCTTCCTCCCCACTGCGTTCTTTCCCTCTCCTTCTCCGATCGATCGTTTCTCCCTCTCTTTGTTCTTATCTATTTTTCGTATTCAATAACCCTTTTCTTTTATCCTAATTAGCATATAATTCAGTATAAAGTGATCAAATCCCACTCCTTGTTTCAAGGTTCTCCCTTTTTAACCTCTCCAAGTAATTAAATTATAACATTACACACTAACTTTATAATTATAAGCAGGAAGACTCCCAAAACGTCCCCTAAAATATTTAACAGAAATCCGACCCAGTCAGGTTCAAACGTCAGCCTGTGACGGCCCGTCACGACTGTGACGGGCCGTCCTGCATGTCCGTCACAAGCGCAAGCGCTCGTGGTCATAAAATAGGTCTGAGACGCG